>OY754977.1:28472471-28622471 GCA_963576475.1 Molanna angustata
GACTCTATTTTAGTTCAAAGATGTTGGCGTCTGGCCCAATTTGAAATGTTTTCCCTCCTTAAAAGGTGTTTGGATGAGGGCAGTTTTCCTGATTGCTGGAAAACAGGCCTTATGACTATTCTTCCTAAACGCTGCGATCGTCCTAGCACGGACCCTAAAGCATACAGACCTGTTACTCTTTTGTCTATTCT
Organism: Molanna angustata; assembly: GCA_963576475.1. Classification (NCBI taxonomy): domain Eukaryota; kingdom Metazoa; phylum Arthropoda; class Insecta; order Trichoptera; family Molannidae; genus Molanna; species Molanna angustata. The sequence continues at coordinate 28,472,663 of OY754977.1, forward strand.
GGGCAAGATTCTGGAAAGACTTATATGCAACAGAATTGAATCACATCTTTCTTTTTCGTGTCCACTTTCTCCTCGCCAATTTGGCTTTCGATCTGGAATGTCAACAGTCGATGCTATAAATGAAATGTCAGACTTCGTAAGATGTGCTGCCGAAAAATATGTTATTGCTATCTCCCTTGATATAAGTGGTGCATTTGATAATGCTTGGTGGCCGCTTATATTGCATAAATTAAAGATACGGAATATTCCTCGGAATATATATATATATATAAGATAGTCAAGAGCTACTTTGAAAACCGCCGCATAGTCCTGCCTGGGGGACAATTGTTGCATGCGCGTCAAGTAAGCATTGGATGTCCTCAGGGTTCTGTTCTCGGTCCACTTCTCTGGAACATTCTTTTTGATGATTTGCTGGATCTTCCTCTATCCAGTAATTGTTCAATTCAATCGTATGCCGATGATGCGTACATTCTCGTTCGTGGCAACTCTCGCAGATTTGTTGAGAACTCTGCTACTGAAGCTCTGTCTTTAGTTTCTGACTGGGGCATGAAAAATAAACTTTGCTTTGCTCCTAATAAGACATATGGCTTGGTGTTCAAAGGCTTACTTCAAAGACAGCCGTCTATTAAGTTCTTAGGAACTAATGTAAGTTTTCGGGATCAACTAACTTGCTTAGGAGTTGTTCTGGAAAGAGGACCGAGTTTTAAAAATCATGCACGATTGTGTGTCGACAAAGCTAAGTCTGCTTTTTTAAAAATCTCACACATCGCCAAGGCAAAATGGGGTTTACAGTTTCGAGTCTCATGTCTTTTCTATAAGGCAGTTTACCTCGGCATTGCTTGCTATGCGGCTGGCTGTTGGTCTCACGCTTGTGAGCTTCAACATATACGTAGAATTTTGCTCTCAGGTCAAAGATTCGCTCTTATAGCTTTGTCCAAAGCATATGGTACGAGTCCTACCGAAGCATTGCCTATATTGACGGGCATGACACCCTTGGATCTGGAGATGCAGCGTAGAGGTGTTATTTTCAATCTAATGCGGGGTCGTTCTTCTGTAATTGGAAATGTTCTTCTTTTCCCTCCTGAGGGCCGAGTGTCACGCAGTGATCTTGAAAGAAGTGTTTTCGAAAATTTGCTGAATATCTGGCAGTCCCGTTGGATGGCTTGCTCAGTGGGAAGAATATCGTTTTTATTTTTTCCTGACGTGAGGACTCGACTTAAATCTTCTTGGGTTGTCCCCGACTTCTGGACTTCTCAATTTTTCACAGGACACGGAAATTTCAAGAGTTATCTTCACCGATTTAATATTGCCCCCTCCGCCTCATGTCAGTTCTGTCAGTGCCCAGACCAAACTTCGGAACATATCCTGTGGGAGTGTTGCCACCCAATGGTGTCCTCTTTTAGATCGGAGCTCCTCGTTGCTGTCCGTGGGCCTCTTCAAGGTCCCATTGGTCACGCGGATTTTGTAATCTCGAAGAACAATTTTAAAGCCTTTAAAAAGTTTTGTCATAGTTATGGTGCTTTACTATTGTTAGATTCCCAGTAGGTTATTTTTTTTTACAGAGATCTTGCTCATACCCCTGATATTTCTCATTTATAAGATCTGAAGTCCCCGAGTGTGAATCCTCCATTCACATTCGTCGATTTTTCTTTTGCACTATGGTGCCGAGATTACTAATCTAGAGGGCTCCATGAGCTACTTTTCGTGCTATGCATTTTTTTTCTTGTCGCTCACTTAGCGTTCTGTGAATATAAAGAGAAAAAAGAAAAGAGAGTAAAAATAAAGGATAATAAAAATAAAACTGATCATAGCAATGACGAAAAGAAAGAGGTTACGGAAGGATATAGAAGGAATTCGGGAAATATTTGACAAGTTTTTTCAGTTTACCTTTAAATATTTGAATAGATTGAGATGACCTTACTTCATCACTTAGACCATTCCATAGTCTAGCTGATTGTACTTGAAAAGAAGATCTGAAAACCTCTGTATTGTGACGGGGACAGCTAGTGTAGTACGTTCAGCAGATAGAAGGGGTAGGCCGTGACTTGACAAGAAAACGACGTTATATTTAAAATATTGTGGTGAATAGGGATTATAAATAATCTTATAAAGTAAAGTGTGTGAATTTTACGACGATCTCGTATCTTTATATCAACATAAAATTATATGTTTTATTATTTATATTTTTTTAAATATTGGTATATCATGTTGTTTAATGTGGAAACGAATTTGTTGGCTGCAGTAGATAGAGAAATAACAGCAAAATTCTAGAATCTATCCAAGATCTGGTGCCAGGTCACGTCGACGGCACACTATTACAGAGGGACGAAAACTCCTACATTTGAACTTAATTATTATGGATCGTAGAAAATAAATATCCAATAGATCTATACGGCACCTACCTGTGTAGAAATTGTGCTGAGTAATTCCCTTCACCACTACTTGAATAACTTTCGAGTGCATTTTAAGATTCTACACTATTAGTACCTACGATGAATACTTTGAGTCAGTCCAGTTGGTCTGACATTGGGCCTGAGCCAAATTGAAAAAGCTTAAGGATATCGTCAAACATTAATTTTTTTGTATGGGATTTGACGTTTGTTGTAGAATTTTTTTCTACAATAACAAACGTCAAATCCTATACAAAAAAATAGCGTTTGGCGATATCGGTAAGCGTTTTCGAAATGACTAAGGGGCAATATATATAATGTTGTGGTTTTCTACCTAATATTACTTCCATTTACTTCACTTTTTATTTATTTATTTAACTTTTGTACATAATATAAACAAATATAATGCACACTGGCAGGCTTATTGCCATAAGGCAATTTCTTCCAACCAACCAGATTACAGAGTGACAGAATTATATATGTACATCAACAAAAAATGAAAGCTATAAAGAACAAAGAAAATATATAATATAATATATAAAAAAAAACAAAAAAAACATCATAGCAAAAAAAAGGATTGGGAAAGAACAAGAAGAGGAAGTCGAGATCAGGTATTTAGGGATAAATTAATATTCCTTCTTTAGTAAATATTACGTAGCAAAGAAATCATTTATTTTCTGAGAGATATTTTTTCAATTGCCAAACACTTTTTTTAAAGAAAAAATATGTCCTTGAAACAAGTACATATACATCCTCATACATTCCCTACACTAAGCATAAATGCTTGTGCTATAGATAAACGAAATCTTTACATCATTTGTTTTTTTAATAGTGGAAAGTTGGATAACATCCGTGTTCGATTCCGACCAGTGAGAATATTAATAACTTCTTTCATAAATAAAATCGCGCCATCTGGGGTTAGTAGAGAAAAATATCATTCACGATACCAATCTTCTTCTTCTTCAATGGCGCTACAGCCCATATCGAGCCTTGGCCTCCGTCAATCTTCGCCTCCAGCTTCTCCTATCTTCTGCAGCAACTTTCCAACTGCCCGGCACTTGCAGTAGTTGGGAAGCATCTCTTCCAACTTCGTCCTCCCATCGCAGCCGCGGTCTTCCAACCTTTCGTCTTCCACCTGGATGTCCACACAGAACTTTCTTTGGTATTCGCTGTGGTGGCATTCTCTGTACATGTCCGGCCCATCTCAATCTGCTCAATCTGACATGCACAGAGAGCCTGGAAGTTTTGTAGATAGCATACAGCTCATTATTGTATCTAATCCTCCAGGCGTCACCATCAGGCACAGGTCCTAGGATTCTACGAAGCACTCGTCTCTCAAACGTGTCCAGTATTTCAGCAGATTTGGCTGTAAGTGTCCATGCTTCACATCCATATGTTACAACTGTTCTAATAATGGTTTTATACAGCGTGATTTTCGTTTTTCTATGGACACTTCTTGATTTGAACACCGGTAGAAGAGAGAAGAATGCTCCGTTACCTGTTGTTATTCTGTTTTTTATTTCTGTTGTGTCCTCATTATCTTTGTTGATTGTGGAACCCAGGTATTTAAAGTCTTCAACAGTTTCAAAGTCATAATTGTCTTTCAAATGTATTGTGTTTCCTTGCCAACGGTTTGCGCTTCTGGTCTGTTTCATTGCTTTTGTTTTATTTTTATTGATCTGCAGACCTACTTCTGCTGCTGCCGTTTCAAGTGGCTCAAAGACTTCTCGAATAGCTGCGAGGGATCTGCCCATAATATTAAGGTCATCCGCATAACCCACTATTTGGCTACTCTTATAGTGTATAGTGGAGCTGGTGTCTACGGATGTTTTCCTAATGACATACTCTAGGGCTAGATTGAAGAGTGTGGGTGCCAAGCCATCGCCCTGCTTAAGACCTTGAGATACTAAGAACCCCTCAGTCATCTCACCCTCTATCTTGACTTTGCATTTCGTACTACTCATTGTTGTTTTCACTAATCTTACAAGCTTCGTTGGAATTTTAAAAGCAAGTAATATTTCGTAGAGCTTTTCCCGACTTATACTGTCATACGCTTGTTTAAAGTCTATAAATAGCTGGTATACGTCAACGTCGAACTCCCAGCATTTTGACAGTATCTGTCTCACTGTGAACAGTTGATCAGTAGTTGCTCTGTTTCTTCTGAACCCAGCTTGGTATTCCCCTATGATAGTTTCTGAATAGTGTTCTATCTTTTCTTTTAATAGATAGAACACTATTCAGAACACTATTTTTTCTTTTAATTAATGGCGATATCGGTAAGCGTTTTCGAAATGACTAAGGGGCAATATATATAATGTTGTGGTTTTCTACCTAATATTACTTCCATTTACTTCACATTTTATTTATTTATTTAACTTTTGTACATAATATAAACAAATATAATGCACACTGGCAGGCTTATTGCCATAAGGCAATTTCTTCCAACCAACCAGATTACAGAGTGACAGAATTATATATGTACATCAACAAAAAATGAAAGCTATAAAGAACAAAGAAAATATATAATATAATATATAAAAAAAAAACAAAAAAAACATCATAGCAAAAAAAAGGATTGGGAAAGAACAAGAAGAGGAAGTCGAGATCAGGTATTTAGGGATAAATTAATATTCCTTCTTTAGTAAATATTACGTAGCAAAGAAATCATTTATTTTCTGAGAGATATTTTTTCAATTGCCAAACACTTTTTTTAAAGAAAAAATATGTCCTTGAAACAAGTACATATACATCCTCATACATTCCCTACACTAAGCATAAATGCTTGTGCTATAGATAAACGAAATCTTTACTTCATTTGTTTTTTTAATAGTGGAAAGTTGGATAACATCCGTGTTCGATTCCGACCAGTGAGAATATTAATAACTTCTTTCATAAATAAAATCTCGCCATGTGGGGTTAGTAGAGAAAAATATCATTCACGATACCAATACATCATAAAATTTATCACAAACAATAACGCATATTAACGTAAAAATAAGAAAAATGACGCACATTTATCTAAGTCGAGAATAAAATATGGATCAAAGTAGGCCGTAGTTTAAATGCCGAACTCTTCGTCAAAATGGAATTTGACCACTGTACCTCGCTATTTTGACGATGCTCGGCATATATAGAGCGATACCGGATAGGTATTCGCATTTGCGCGCAGATTTAAATATGACAAAAAACGAAATATTTTTTCATTATAATTTTTATGTAGGTACATAATAATAGACTTCTATCACTGAACACTGAAAATTACACACCATAACGAGGCCATAGTAGTCTGGGAAGATAGAGGCTGTTTAGGGTAGAGAACTTCGTGAAATTTTCTAGAACTTTCGGTTCAACTAAATTTATGCAAAATACTTATGTACGTTTACAAAAATATCCCCAGTGCTTGTGTAAAAAATTTAATCCACTAGTCTCATTCGAAACTACCCGTGTGATGTTTGTTTTATATGTATAAATGCAGACACGCAATAAAAGTTTACGACGCAAAGAAATATTACTTCACCCGAAGCTTGATTTCAGAAAAAAAATTACATGTATCCATCTTCAAACGAAATATTTGTATTTTTTTCATGTGTGGCCTCATTGCGTTTCGAGATTTTTTAATATATTACTTACATAATTCTAGAAAGACTTGGATAATACTTTGAATATATATTTTTCTGGAATATTTCAATCTTGTTTTGTAGTCTTATTTTTCAAATGGTTTCGCTTATTTCAAGAAATAGGAATTTTATTTTTTTAGTGATGAGCAAAAATCTTGTATGTTTTGTAATCTTACAAAGAATCGTAATAACCTACTCTGTGTAAGATTGATGAAAATTCTTTTAATTTTTTTTATCAAAAGTTTTTGTAGAATTTATACCGACATTAAAAATAAATAAATCGATTACATCACTCTTCAAAAGATATGCCTAGTTAATCAAATTATTGTTGTAATAATTATCAATTCTTATGCCAAATCAAATTTCTTCAAATAATTGGTACTTTGTGATATATTTTTGGTGGTAGGTATTTTTTTATTTGATTATTGAATATAGTGCGAATCCAAATCATTCACAATCTAGAATTCCACCAAGTATACATTTTGTTATGAAAGTCTTTTTGTTATGGAATTTTTCAGATTTAAAAATTCTTCGTAAGTCTTGAAGTCAAATTATGATTCCTGAAACCAAACCATTGTGTAAAGAATGAAACGGCTTCTTTAAACAATTGTAGTATAGTGGGGAGGCATTGCTATAGTATAAGAAATTCTGCCCTATTACATCATTCCTGGAGACATTATTCAGTGAGAATAACAATAATTGATATAGAAGATATGTATGATACATATTATTTTTTTTTTTTTTTTATTTGTAACATAAGAAATAATATTATACAGGTACACATCAAAGTTTAACAATACAATATTTTTACAAAAAAAAGATCCTTAAGAACTAGATGCGGAATGTAAACTGCTTCACTAGGTTAAAAACCTGTTCTGGAGCAGCTTATAATTATATAGGTATATTGTTTAGGTGTGCGTGTGTGTCATTGTATGTTAACGTAGAGTTGTTTATTTATCACTGTCTTGTCTGTTTTTTTTATCCACTTCTTTAATCCACATTTAAAGCTGTTTATATTTGTATTTTTCTTCAATTCAATTGGAAGCAAATTGAAAATTTTTACTCCAAGGAAATGAAAATTTCTTTGTCCATAAGTCGATTTGGTTCTCGGTATCTGTATATTTGCTTGTCTAGTCTGTCTAGTCTGACGTGTAGTTTGGGTCGATTGGAAGTCGTTAAGGTGTGAATAGATATAAGTGCAAATGTTTTTAGCATATAACTGTGGTATGTCTAGGATGTCAAGTTTTTTGAATAGTTCGGCTGAGGGTGTGCGAATAGGTACATTAAATATTATTTTCAAAACGGATTTTTGGGCTTTAACTATTGAATCTATATTTGTTCTGTAAGTGCCACCCCACCCTATAATACCATATTCTACTATTGATTGGTAAAGTGAATAGTACATTAATTTAATGACAGATTTCGGTAAAACATTTCTGATGGAGCGAAAAATGAAATTAATTTTTTTTAATTTCATGCTTAAAATTGAGATATGGGGTTTCCATTTTAAACATTGGTCAATTGTTATTCCCAAGTATTTCGTTTGTCTAGTTTTTTTTATTTCAGTACATATACAGTTACTTTGTTGGTCTTTGCAGTCATGAATTTTCAGTGGTCTATTTTCATTTGGTTGTCCCTGGTCCGTTTTGGTAAAAGTTATGTATACTGTTTTGTCATTGTTTAATGTAAGTGTGTTACAGTTTAGCCAGTTTTTAATAAGATGCATCCCACTTTCTGCTTTTTTGTAAGTAGATTCCCAGTTTTTATCGCTAAATAACAACACAGTGTCATCTGCAAAACTTATGATTTGTCCTCCTATATTCATATTGCATAGGTCGTTCATGTAGATGAGGAATAAGATAGGACCAAGTATGCTTCCTTGAGGTATTCCGTAGTTTATATTGGAAGGCGAACTCAGAGTGTCTTGAATTTTGACTAGTTGTTTTCGGTTTGTCATATAGCATTTCAATAATTTTAACTCATTTCCGGTAATCCCTAATTTTTCCATTTTTTCAAAAAGTTTAGTATGCGATATTGTATCAAAGGCCTTTTTAATATCCAAAAATATACCAATTGTTTTATTGCCTTTGTCAACATTCTGAGTTATATATCCAGTGACTTCAGAAATAGCATCCGAGGTAGACCTTCCTTCTCTAAAACCATACTGATTGTTTGACCAGATATTGTTTTTGTCAAAGTAGTTTGTAAGTTGATTTTTTATGATTCTTTCTATGATTTTAGAGAGAATGTTTAGTACACTTATTGGGCGGTAATTATTTACTTCGTCTTTGTTTCCATCCTTGAATATGGGTACAATTTTTGCGGTCTTCATAGACGTTGGGAAGATGCCGTTAGTTATAGATAAGTTAACTAGATATGTAAGCGGAGCTATTAATTCATTGTTAAGGAGCTTAATTGATTTTTCAGATAGATGGTCTATTCCTGTAGCACAGTTTGGTTTAATTTTTATTATTGCTTTGTTTATTTCATCCGATGAGGCCTTTTCAAGAATGAATTTATTTGTAGAGTGATTATTGTATTGTGCAATGGGGTCGTTTTGATTTGTTAATTTGATATTTTTGGCCAAGTTGGAACCGATAGTGGAAAAAAAGGAATTAAAATGGTTTACAATATCATTAGGATTTTCGGCAAAGGTAGTTTTAGTATTATTTATCTTGAGTTCTTTGATACTTGATTGTTTTGTTTTAGTTGTACATGTAATTTCCTTTATAATATCCCAAATTCTTTTGGGATTATTTTTATTTTCAATCACTTTTGAAGTGTAGTATATTTGCTTTGCTTTACGAATAATTATGGAACAGGTATTTCTATATCTTCTGTAGTGGTTAAGTAGGATCATGTCATGTGGATTTTTAATGCATTTCTGGTGTAATCTATTTCTTATAATACATTATAGTTTTAATAAAACTTAAAGAGCACTTTATCAAAAACTATCATATATTACTTGTGCTCGAGTAGGAAAAAGCGTTGGAAATTTTCCATTAAAAACGTTTAGTACATATTAGATTTATTTCCTCCTTTTTACCCGCTTTAAACTCGGTAGCGATCCTGGATCTGGCGGATGTGATGGCATCTAAACTGTGAAACTTTCAGGGCGATTCCAGTCACGTTGGTTAACGTCCGAAACAGCGCCAGGAAAAAAAACGCGCAAACTGAACTCGCTCGCTACCATAATACTAGTTACTACCTACTGAAACGATTATACTTATATTTTTGAAATGATCCGGACAAATTCACGGATCGCTGTTGAACGCCAGTAATTTTAGCGTCGAAATAGGCGCCGTTTTGATGAGAAACTCGCGATTCAATGTGTTCGCGCCATTTATTTACTTTAATTGTCATAAAATAAAATAAAATAAAATGCACTGTATTCTATGAATTTGATGTCTTTGTGTATCGCCAGAAGAAGTAATGCACTAAGCCAATGGCCATTGGCAATCAAGAGGCTTCTTCTGGGATTCATCGTCTTCATCCGCACTCATCACCGCTTCAATTACCGCTTTAAAAATTATCCGCCTACTTGTAACATTTTGCCAATATTCGCACCTGTGAGTTGGCAACACTGAAAACAACAGTCTTCCCGTTTGTCATTCGAAAAGTACGGATCCATATTTTTGTTCGTGTCTGTGTGACCGCCGCTTTTCGCCGCTAATTAAATAATACCCGCATAACTTTCAACCGCTACTTTTCACCGCATTATGTATCTTCGCTTTCTTCATCGCTATTTTGTACAATAACATCGCAGATTCAACAGTTTTTACCCGCTACATCAATAATAAAACGCCCGTTATCACTGCAGGAGAAGAGTGTCCTCTGCCCAAGGATCTGCCAGCCAATTAAAAGGTAAGTGCATTGTTTCCTTTTGGCTTGTATACGAGGTGTCATATTTATCGAACTGCAGTGCATAAAAATCGCTTATAAATCAAATTACCAATACCAAATAGGTCAATGTTACAATGAACCAGCAAACCCCCGCTACACCGCAATGCGTTGTGTGAAATAAGTCACTTTGATTTTCTTATTACTTGGAAGCTTACATTTAAATACTTTCAAACATTTTATAACTGGTTAATTTTTTGTTTCATCTACCTGAAAACATTTGTTTACTATCATATTTAAACTGCATTTTCGCAGACACCTACATGTTTTTTACTCCTCACTTAACCTAGGGGATATAGTGGGGAGTTATGATTTCGCAATTCCTAAAGGGTATTTTTTTATTGCAGATTATTAACTAGTATCATGCTGAGATTGTATTCTGAAAGTTTTATCACAATGTATCTGTGTGTGTGCTATGTGCTGTGTGCTGCGTACTATGTACGGCGTATTTATTTCACTTTATCGATTATAGACTAAAGTTCTTATTCAATTATTTTCAAATTTTGCAAATATGTATATCTAATATTATTAGACCCATTAGATTTTGAAGGATATCTGAATAGTGCTTCTCAATTTTTTTAACTGAAATATTTCAAAGCAACCCGAAGCTCAGGAAACTTAAAACTTGAAAATTTTATTTTCAAATTGGGAAAAATGCACATCACTTTCATAAAATGGCATTGGAGAGTTATCAAGTTTTCATAATAAAACATTGAAATAAAAAATAATTTAACAAACTCATTTCATGAAAATACTGAATATTTTATACACAAAATTTAAATAATTTATAGAATGACTTGTTAGTGAGGAGTTTAGCGTTGGCCACAACCCACTCGTTTTTTTCGTGTTAACGTTTCATTTTCTTGTTGAAAGTATGTTCAACTCTCCAAATATTTATTTTATGTTTTTTTATGGTGGCTGATGACCCTCTAGAATTTCACAAATTGTGGACTTAGGGTGCTTTCGGGATTCATCCTTTACACATGTTCCATCCAGTAGAGCGTTTGTTAGCTTTTCCTGATAATATGAATCGAAATGATGGAATTACACTTAGAAATAAATATTGTATGCTAATGAGAAACATGGATTGCTTAAACTGTGCCCTGCTAGTTCACAAACAAAAAATACGCAGTGAGGTTTGCCGGTGAGTTGTTCCAGCAAAACGTACATTTCTTAATGTCCCATTTAGCACAAGTCAAACTTTTCATTTTCCAAACATTTTACAAGAGTAGTTGTTTTTATCACTGTCGCAGTCAGTTGTGATCTGCTCAAGTGACCCGAAATCAAATCGCATGATTTGTTTCAACAACCTGAATGTGACAACAAACATTTCGAGATATAAATTTAGGAAGTACATATAATATACTATGAATTCAACTATTTTTGTAGGTTGTATTCCACTATTTACCATTGTCTGCCTAACTACATAGGAACAATTCCTGTTTCGAATTTTTTTGTTAAACGACGGAAAGTAATTTCCAGATACACTAAAGGTATCCAGCATAACACCAATACATAAGGGCGGCTCCCCATTTTTGGTTAATAATTACAGACCTATTGCCCTCATTCCGCAAATAGCAAAAAAATTTGAAAAAATCATTAAAACACAATTAATGCGATACCTGGAAAAATACAATAAACTATCTAATAATCAATTTGGGTTTAGGTCAAATTTGGGGACTGAAGACGCATTATTTACACTAACAAAATACATAAATGAAAAACTGGATACTGGAAAGAAAGCACTAACAATATTTTTGGATCTAAGAAAGGCATTTGACACTGTTAACCACAATATCCTTTTCCAACGAATGACTAAAATGGGTATAGAAGGCAGGTGTCTCTCTCTAATGCAGAGCTATCTAAATAAAAGGGTACAAAAAACCAAGATTGAAAACACTTATAGCTCGCAGCTTGAAGTCATCCATGGCGTTCCGCAAGGAACAGTTCTTGGACCGACCCTGTTTTTAGTTTAGGTATATAAATGACCTTTGTAACGCAAACATCCCCGGTGAATTGTATTCATTTGCTGATGACACATCAATTACTGTAAGCGGTCAAACTTGGCCAGAAACTTATGAAAAAGCAGACAGGTGTTTAAGACATGTAAAATCTTGGCTTGATAAAAGTTTACTGACTCTAAATTGTGAAAAAACATTTTACATGCCATTTTATAGTACTCAAAGAACTGCGCCTAACTGTGACGACTCTCTCGCCATGCGATTTCATAGTTTAAACTGTAATAACAATTGCTATACATGTGCAGAAGTGAAAAAAGTGAATTATACAAAATATTTAGGGATCATTATTGATTCACATTTAAGATGGGATATGCATGTCGATTACCTTTCAAAAAAAAATAAGATATCTAGTTTATGTTTTTGAGAGGATGGAAGGTATTGTCAAAACTGATATTATCAAAATGACTTACCATAGCTTAGTACAATCTCTTTTATCTTATGGTATAATTGCTTGGGGAGGAGCTTTGAGTTGCTTCACAAGGCCCCTAGAGATTCTTCAAAAGACAATTATTAAAAATATATATCGAAAACCATTAAGGTATCCTACATTACAACTCTTTGAAGATTCCAAACTTTTTGACTTAAGAAAACTCTACCTATTACAGTGTCTAAAATACATACATAAAAGGTCTCATCTTTTTCAAATAAAAACGCAGAATAGAGTCAGTCAACGGCTAAATCATGTGTATAATGTCCCAAATTGCAAAACAAGAAAGACTCAAAGACATGCTATGTTTGTGGCTCCAATAACATTCAATAGTTTAACAAATCATCTGAAAAATATAAAAAGTCATTTGTCATATGTTAAACAAATAAAATGTTGGTTAAGAGATAAATGTGAAGTACACAAAATATTGTTATGATTTTTATATGAAATTTATATGCATATTTTTTTATCTATATCTAAAAATATTGTTTTACATGTTAATTTAAAGTGATTTTTTTTCCTCTCTTTATTTGTGAATTCTTATTATGATATATTTTCCTCCTTATAGTATTTTTATTTTGTTATATCATTCTACTACCTCATATGTTATTATTATTATTTATTGATTTATTTTTAATAACTGTTTTTTAGTTCAAAATACCTACGTATTTTTTCTTTTCCTCTATGTATTTTTATTTTGTTTTTTCTACTTCTTTTTTACTTGTTTCTTTTAATTAATTCATATTTCATAAAGTTAAGATACATTTTTATTTTTATTTACTTTCTATATTTTTATTTATTGATTGTTGTATATTGTTATTCGATATATGTGTGTATTTTTATATTTTCATGAACATATAATTTGTTATTTTATTTAAGTATCTGTTTGTATGATTTTTGCGAGTTTATTGGGTGAACGGGGAATAAATGTATTTGACTGCAACATATGTGCATAGTTTAGAACCGAGCAACTGACGTTGCTTATTGTTGTGAGTCGCCTGATACATTTGTGGGTAGACTGTATTTATGGTGTTGTGGCCAGAACATTTTTGCCTCGTTCAACTTACCTGTTTTTATTTTATTGCATTATTTAGCATTTATTTTATTGCATATAATTTTTTTATCTGGTTTACTTCACTCTTGTTATAATTCATAATATTTTAGATACATTTAATTTTTTTCATTTGTTATGGGCACGTACATATTATATAAAGAATATATTTGTTCATAATAATATCAACTGTAAATATATTTCTTCTTTTTCACTTTTAATATTTTATATTATACATATGTTTATATTAGTTAGATATAAAAATCTATTTTTTTATATATATATATATATATATTGTATACCCACACACAGGCATTGCCTTTGTGGGAATTTTGGTATTCAGTAATTGTTATATGTAATTTTCTTTGAATTTTTTTTGTTGTTTATTTAATTTTGTAAAATGTGCCAAAATTAAAATAAATAAATAAATAAATAAATAAAATAAATAGGAACCTATTACTGTATACCCTATTGGCAGTTACAAGATTTTTAAAAATACTATCGATTTTTTCAAGAAAATTCATTTCTCGTAACATATCAACAAAGTTTCTGACAAGACCCTCGAGATATCGTATGACTAGTTCAACATTTTTCATGGTTTTTACAATTTTGATGTCAAAAAACTCAAATTCTGCAGCATATATGTTTTGTTTATAATATAATAAAGAGTAGAAAATTTAGTGTGTTTGTGTGTGTCCCTTATTATTTTTGATCTGATCGATGTACAAATCCCAAAATTTTTGAGAATATAGATTAGGCCTACAAAACTTTTATCAAACTATAAAGTTTTTAACTGCGGGTATAATATTTGGTAGGACCGCTGTCAGACTGCTGATTCATGTAAACTTATTGATGATTTGTATAAAAATATATGTTGCGTACATAACGCATACCTACATCAATATGCAAGACTGATGTCATATCCCGCACCCTTGTGGCTGTGCCTTATTAAAAAAAAAAAAAAAAAATATCCCGCACCCCTCCTCTCCTATCCCAGTCTGACTTACTCATCGACACCGCTAAACGTGTGTGACAATTACGCTTCGATAAATAATCAATCAATTCATCAATATCACGGCCGTTATATACGGAATATCAATTTCTGAACGATACTATGCCTACTGTGTTTATGTGTAAATGTTTTTAAATTAAGTTAACTAAACCTATGTGAAATAGTGGGATGACAACAAGCGGATTTGTGGACATTCAAACGGTGAGTTCCTACAATTTTTCCTAACTATCCTTAGTCGATTCAATTATCGAAATTCAATATATTTCCAATTGATCGTGTATGTGTATGTATGATTTTATAATATAAAATATAAAGTTGTATTCTTTATATTTTTTGCACTTGTTTCCTGCCTAAGCAATTTGCTCTATTTTATTTTTATAAATAGCTATACCTTGTGGGATTTTGTGTGCACGGTTGATTTATTATAATTGATATTATGTTTATGTATATTATATGTTAACCGTGTACCAAATCTTAAATAAATAAATAAATAAATAAGAATCCCCATAGAATCAGATATAAGTGTTTTAAAGTCTTGGTTCGATTATAATATCATCATCATCATCATCACTGGCTCTACAGCCCGTTGTGGACCTTGGCCTCCTCCAGCATTCGTCGCCATCTTCCTCTATCCTGACAGGCACTCCTCCAATCCCTTATTCCAACTGCTTCTACGTCCCGCTGCACACCATCCATCCATCGGAGTTTGGGTCTACCGACACTACGTCTACCTTGGGGCTTTAAATGAATGATCCTTTTTGGCACTCTTTCATCACTCATTCTTTGGACGTGCCCTGCCCATCTCAGCCTCCCTGTTTTGATGATTTTTACGATGTTTGGTTCTTTGTAAACATTGTAGACCTCTGTGTTGTGTCGTATTCTCCAAACTCCGTTTTCCTGGATTATAATATACTTTCATTAAATACAGATAAAACGTGTATTATCCCATTTGCACTAAATGATAAATACATCCCAGAAGACCTTAATATAAAAATTCATATTGACAATTCCTGTTTCAACAACTCCATATCTTGAGACTCAGCATGTATTAAATTATCAACTAAAAATAACATCAAATACCTAGGCATTATTATTGAAAGCAGTATGAAATGGAAATTGCATATAACTACTTGTTGCATGTAACACATGAGATCCAACTGTCGATAGCGATAGTATGTAAAGTTGAAGAATAAGAATCAAACTATAAACCCATAAATCCATATTATTGAAAATTTTAACACATGTTGGTATGTATGTCAAGAGGACAGTATGGAGGTCAGATCCTACCCAGAATATGAAAACAACATGATGGTACCTATGTATGTATGTTTGCAAACTATTAAGTCTTCTTAGTTATTATTGTGTGTAGGCTACTGCCATAAAAATTGTATGAAGCAATGTCGTCACTAAATTCAATTTTGATAAAAATTGTTAAAAAAAATTGTGATGTGCTAATACATTTTTAATATTTTTTAAAGAAAATTAAATTTTCTAGTTGGGGTGTTTCGGCTTTTTTCGATATTTAAAAAAAAATGGAAATATAGGCAGTTAAATTTAACATAAAAAAATATTTTTCTTAATAATAAAAGTTTGAGAAACCCTGGAATAAAAAAAAACAATTTGAGATTTTGTATTTGTCTATGTTTATACCAATTTTCAGCGTTCTAGCTTTTATGGTTTCTGAGACACATGGAAAAATAAACCAATAATTCAAAAGTTGATAACCCCTGACTGAAACAAAAATTCACCATTCTGAGTATATGTAAAAGCTTTGTAGGTCTATAACTATTTCTATATTCTGAAATGTTGGGCTCTGTAAAATGAGCAGATCAAAAGTTACAAGGTGGGACCGACACACATACAGACAAACATACAGACATATATACAGACACACATACAGACACACATACAGACACACATACAGACACATACACACACACACACACACAAAACTCACATAAAATGTTCTACTCCGAATTCTGAGTAAATCCATGTACTGACTGAAACAAAAATTCAAAATTCTGAGTATAAAAGTTTTGTAGGACTATTATTGTTTATATATTCTGAAATTTTCGGCTCTGTAAATTGAGCTAATCAAAATTTATAAGGGGGGGGGGACACACAGACACACAGACACACACACACACACACACACACACCCTCACACACACACACACACACACACACACACACAGACACACGAAATGTTCTACTCCGAATTCTGAGTAAATCCGTATATCGAACATATATGCTGCGATGCCTCAAAGTTGGTGTTTTTTGACTTCAAAGTTGGAAAAGTTGTGAAAAAAGTTGACCCTGCATACAATTCTCGCGTATCCTGGACAATCGACAGTTGGATTAATTATCAGATTTAACAGTTATATTTTGCTCTCTGTATCAGTTTTGGGATATGGAATAATGGGTCGGGGTGGAACATATAAGTCAATTCTTGATCCATTAGAAAAATCGCAAAAAACAGTTTTGAGAGTAATATTGAAGAACCCATTCAGATATCCGAGTAATTTGTTGTTAAGAGAATTCAATGTCTTGGACGTTAGACAATTTTGTATACAAAAAATAATTATTTATGTGCACGATCATTTAAATACGGAATTCACGATTCAAATAACATGTATGGAACAAGATATGGATACAAGGGATTATTACGCATAAGGAAAACTCATTTTCACAAAAACACTACTCTTTTTAGGAGCAAAAATTTATAACGGTCTACCTAGCGTGTGAGTGTGCCTGAATTAAAAAAAAGTATGTACTTTGTAAATAAGTGGTTATTAAAAAATATTGGTAGATCACAATCGGAACATAATTTAATATAATATATACTTAAAATAATTTCATTTCCTTTCATCGCTTTTTTCATTGTCTAAGGACTGTTACTAAGACTTATTTATTTATATATATTGTTATCTCATTGCTTGAATTGTTTAGGTACTTATTAAATCATTGCATATTGAATTGTTGACCTTAGATTTGTTTATTGGTTGCTTTTCCATTGCTATAATGTGTTTACTTTTTATTTGTACTATATTATTACTTTACTTTCCGTGTCCGGAACACCATCATATTGGTTGGTGCTCCGGTGGTGGAAGGATTGGCCGGCATTCTGCCGTTTCCAGGGACGCCCGATTGCTTTTCCGAAGTTAACCGAAACTCAATCTACGTGGAGGCTCATATTATTGCATACTGATTTGTTTGTTGACCTATGATTTGTTTATTTGTTGCTTCATATATTTTTTTCATTGCTTTCACGTGTTAACTTATATGTTAATCCATTGCTTTTTAATTGGGATACTTTTTTCATTACTTACTATAAGTATACCTATTTATTATTTTTATTACAATCGAATAGAAAGAAGATCGGTCGCTATATTTGTAAAGTGCTTATTAAATATTTCGGGCATCATATGGCACACTGTAGCAAATTTATTATGTTCAATTCTACTGATAGATATTCATTCTTTTCTTTTCCTTGTCGCAATTTCATTTAGTATTTTCCAAGTTCTTTTCGAATCATTTTTCGCCTTAGTTAATTATTGTAGTGTTCTTGTTTGTATTTTTTGTATTTTTTTATTAATAAGTTTAAAATATTTCGATATGTAGAGAAACTTTGTCTAATCAACGACGAAACTGATATGTTATTCAACCGACAAAATTTCTCATGTTTTTTTAATTCAATATTATATAACTTATTTCGATGATGTATAGACACATAAATACCGCACGTTATCGAGGGTTGTATTTTATTGTGTTGACATTTGGGTAAAGTTTCAATAAATTTACATGAATTATATGGTCATTAAGCCCATGATATAAACTATTTAAGGTATCATTGGGATCATGAGAAAAGTAGACACCAGTCCATGATTCCACTGAAATTAAAGATTTAAGCTTAGAATAATCGACTTTTATATGTTGATAGTAGAGTTACAAACGTCGCTTCTCGTAATATAACTGTGACCATAAAAAGTCGGGAAGTGGTCAGTTATGTCAATTGACACTACGGCTGCCTTTGGTAAAAAGAATCTTTGGATTTCACCATAATATGATCCAAGTATGAGTCATTGTCCCCAGAGTTTGGTCTAGTTGTAGTGTTAATAAAACATGTAAACCCCTCAGAATATATTTAGATAGTCATTTTCATCTGTATTCAGAACTTTTTCCTTTAAAATATTAAAATTTGTATCACCAGTTATGACGTTACCACAGCTTTTACATTTTACAAGTGGATTTAATTATGTTGCAAGTTCTTTTATGTATTCTTTAACGGACAATTATGGCGATCGGTATATAGCACCCATGTAGTATTTTCTATTATTATGCTTAAAGTTTATTAAAATACAATTTGAAAACTTTAGATTGGGCATTTCGTATGTGAAATCCGTAATCGAATTAGCATCATAAAACAGCGTTATTTCGTCACGTGACGTATGTCTACATGTGCGTGATAATACAGAGTACTCTGGAATATAATAATATCAATTTAAAAGAGTGAGCTTACAAGTATACAAAATTGATCAAAATGCTTATTAATGCTTTGTATGTTCATATTGATAATTGAGAAATTTGTTTGAGTAAACATGTTGTATATGTATATCATCTTTTTTGGCAAGTCTAGTCAAGTTCCATATCCTGGTCATCGAAAATAGTTGAGCTTCCTTTTGTAGATGTTCAAACTGCTATCGAGTAGGAATATCACAGACGTCTCTGTATATCCATATCTGGTCCAGACGAACTTATATCTATGAGTCTTGCTAACCAATGAGTCGATTTAGCTAACCAAAGGAAGTGTTTATTATACGTAGTTAGTTTTTCATTAATTTAAACATTTCCAGCTATCTTGCAGCAGCCAATGTCTAAAGCCGTGAAATTCTTTTTCTTTTTCTTATCAAGTAAGACTCTATATTTAACTTCTTTTGAGCTGAATTTAATGGAGACGATTTTTGTTGAGAGTGTGTATATAAAGATGTCTCAATAGATTCGCTGGTGATTTCAGCATCGGTTGTAGATCATTTTTGTCTTTGAATAGAAGTCCTTGAATTTTCATTGATGCGGCCATGGATGTTTGTTCAAGTTTGTTGATGGTTCGTTTAAGAACTTTGTTATCTTTTTGGAGGTTTTCCATTTTGGTTTCTGATTTCTCCTGCTTGGCTTAAATCTCCAAGAAAGTATTTTCCCATATTTTCAGATTTTTTATACGATTAATCTATTTTATTTATACAGATCTGCATTTTTTTAATCTATTATTTCGTCTATCTGTTTTTCGAACATGTTGTCAAAAGATTTCTTCATTTCAGTCAGTTCTATTTGTACATACATACATACATACATACATACCATCACGCCATGTCCCTCACGGGGTAGGCAGAGAGAACCGAACGCCACATTTTCCTATCTTGACAC
Source organism: Molanna angustata (assembly GCA_963576475.1). Classification (NCBI taxonomy): domain Eukaryota; kingdom Metazoa; phylum Arthropoda; class Insecta; order Trichoptera; family Molannidae; genus Molanna; species Molanna angustata. Next base: position 28,492,502 of record OY754977.1, read on the forward strand.
ACATTCATCGCCTCATCAACATTCATACATCGTCTTATACATGTTCGTCTGTTGTTCATGCTTCTTACATTTCCATCTTTCAAAATATCGTTTACATGGTGGTGCCATCCTTTTCTTGGGCGCCCGCGACCTCTTATTCCGTTCCTGTCAGCTTTGTATATTTTCTTCGTCAGGCGTTCTTCGTTCATTCTCCCCAAGTGGCCAAACCATCTCAATGTGTTAACTTTCATTCTGTTAATTACATCTTTCTTTATCTTACATTCTTTCCTTGTATCTTCATTCCGAACTCTATCATACATCGTTCTGTTACAAATTCTTCTAAGCGATCTCATTTCAACTGCATTTATTCTGCTTTCGTGCGACTTCTGCCATGTCCAGGTCTTACTTGCATACGTCAGGGTTGGCACTACGATTGCGTTATGAATGGCAACTTTAGCGTCACTTGATATGTTGCGGATCATTCATAACTGGTCTAAGTGCTCCATTCACTCTGTTTCCTGCAAGTTCTATTTGTACTGTATTTAATAGCTTTATTACATTAATACCGGAAGTAATATCAGCTTCAGATTGGTCAGCCTTTTTTTGGGCTAACAATTTTGCATTTTTGGCAATTCCACTTAAGTATATTCATCTTTTACATACCTATGTTTTAAATTACTTTCGTTGAATCCTACACAAACATTCAAACATATAATGACATCATCAGTTTGTATATCTTTAACACAGGTGTAGCAATTCATGTTTACAAGCAACAGTTGAACAATAAGTATTATAATAATATATTATACATAATATATAAATACCCGGTTTGTCTATTGCTTTACTCCTTAAGAGCGGCAAACTGCAATACACTTGTATACATGAATAACATATTTAAATATTGCTTTACTCCTTAATAGCGGCAATCTGTAATACACTTGTATCTGTCAAAGAATCTTTGCGGTAGCACTTTTTGTAAGATTATATAAAGAATTATTTCTATAACTAGTTGTATGAAATACATAAAATCCAACTGTCGGTGGCGATAGTATGCGTAATTGAAGAATAGGTACCAAATTATAAACACTAACACAGATTAATAAATATTTAAAGATTTTATGTTTTCTATATAAAACATGAAAGTAATATGTCAGGAGGTTAGTCTGTTTTTCCTACCCAGAATATAAAAACAGCATGATGTATGTTTGTAGATTTAGTTGGTATCAAACTATTTAGTGAGACATTGTGTAGTGTTTACTACAAATTGTATGAAACAATGTCGTCACTAAATTTAATTTTATCAAAATTATTAAAAAAAGTTTTAGATGTACTACTACATTGGTAATATTTTTTATAGCGAATTGAATTACCTAGTCGGGGTGTTTCGGATATTCCGATATTTTTAAAAAAACTTTCGAAATATAGGCAGGTAAGCAAATAAATTCATCATAAAAATGATTTGTTTTTTAATAAATTGTTTGAGAAAGTCTGTAATTTTTTTGAGAAAAACAATCAGAGATTTTGTATTTGTCTATATTTATACCAATTTACAGGGTTCTAGCTTATATGGTTTTTGCATTAGTAAATTATGAAACAGTACCAAAAGTTACACCGATTTATACTTCGCACCATCTTTTTTATAATTAATAAGCTTGGTTATATATTTATTTATAAAGAGACATAAAACTGTCTGTAACAACTTCAACCAACCAACAGTCACATTCACAAAATCGAGAGTTGGATAAGTTTTTAGGCCTAACACTTTCTATATTTTCTGAAATTTTGAGTTCTGCGTATTAAGCGGATCAAAAGTAATGACAAATCTCTAGGTTTCTACAAAAATGATGACATATATTTTGAACTCTATTCGATAAATAGATGCTTATGTAAAACAAGAAAAAAAAGTCAGCATAAGGACATTGACTTGATGAATGTTGGGCAAGAGCATTAAATGATCACTAAAGCCAGCCGATGACAGATCATAAGCCCTGATAGGATATCCTTGTGAATTCCTTGCTTCTATCCACAATATCTCTTCTTCCACCCCGAATCCTCTAAGTTGGTGTTTTTTGTATGGAAAAAGTCCACTACTCCATACGAAATATTCTTTCCTAGAACTCCGCGTGTTTCTTAAAAACTGTCGATATAATGTTAATAGAAATGAATTCTCCTGAACAAAATGACAGTTGGAATATATTCATCTTCATCCTTGGCCTTATGACTGTGGAAGGCGGTTTCGCTCAATCGCTCGACTCATCTCCGCGGAGGGAAGTCTTGGGCAGATTCTTCAATCTTCGGCTTTGGAAATTTAAGATCCTGCAGAGAGCGATTTTTTATTTTTTTTTTTGCCTTCCACACTACGCATTACTTGGCGAGGGTATCAGCGGCCCTTCTGGCAATGCGTCAAAAATATTGAAGGTTAAGCTATAAAAAGAATATCATACGGTCTTTTATATCTGTAGTTTATTGATTCTAATTTGTATAGTATTTGTATCATTCTCCAGCTATACCACATCTTGAAGGCTTCAATTTTCGTTTTTACGTTTGTTATAAAAATATGCCACAGAGGTATCTCTGAAAATATTAATGAATATATATATTATGTTTTGAATGCCATAAATATTAATAAGATACCTACCTATACAATTCAGATTCCAAGCAAGAGATTTCAAATTAGTAATTTAAAATACCTTGCGAGGGTATGTTTTTAAAGTAGAAACGAAATGATAATAATTACTTCTCTGAGAGGATTTCTCTCGGTATGTTTAAAATTTTCTAGATTATGACGTTTTCTGGTAGGTAATAGTTGAAACTTTTCAAATTCCATGTTCACTATGGCATAAGTTGTATCATGGCTTGTGTTTTAATAACCTAAGATACTTTTAATTAAAAATTTAAACTCTGCTTACATTCAAAGGTAAAATAATAAAATAAGGTTGTGTGTTCCGTTATTATAAAAGGTAATTAGGTTTATTTGTACCCTGGAACTTTCACTTGGCATAATGTAATCATATTAAGTGTAATTAGAAATTAATGTCTACATTTCTGATAGAGCTAATTATTATAGATATTAACACAGACATCTTCTAAGAACAATTTGTTTTCAAATAATCTCATATTCTACATATGACTCTGCCAATGGCTCAGCATAGGTACCAACTGTTTGTTGATTTCAAATTTGTTGAATTACCAAAACATAGATAAATTTAAGAGAAGTGGAATATTCAACCATAGAAGCAATTCTTAAACATAATGTATTTAAAAAAATATTTTAATAAAAAAAGTTAATGTTTTGTTTTTATTTTTAAATGTTTTTTTGGAAAAACAGCAAAATACATAAATTTGTCATAAAAAATAATTTTGTTAATAAATAAATTATCAAACTCTGTAACCGTTTCTGTTCTACTGTTAACGGTTTATGAGATATATTGAAAAATAAAGTAAAAATTCAAAAGTTGATAACCCCTGAGTGGAACATTTTTTTTATTAGCTTTAAATCATTTACGTGAATCTTGGTTTGAAACTATAGTATATATGTCGATATGTTAAGAGAAATGAGTTCTTTTTAACAAATGGTCAGTTGAAATAATTTGCTTTTTCGCATGAATAGCCGGTATCTAATCCTTCATTCGATATTTCAATTAATACAACTCATTCAAGTATATCGAGAAATCATAAAGAATATCGCGATTGTGTTGATTTTTTTTTTGTACAAGTTATTTTAATTTTGCGCATGTTACAAAAATTAAGACATATGTAAAAAGCAAATTTATATAAACACTAAAATTCCCACAAAGGCATTGCCTGTGTCTGGATATACTATAATATAAAAAAAAATTATATCATCCTAAATATAAACAACAGAAAATATTAAAAGTAAAAAAAAAATATTTATATAAAATAATATAGTAAAATTATAGAAAATACCGCTCAGTACTATGTCCTATTCTGATTCGTCTAAATTTTAATGTATGAGAAATTTAGTGTATGAAAAATAAGGTGCTAGGTTGTGGCCATAGGGGCCAGTAAAGTTGGGGGTGGCCGCAGCCCTACCCTAGGATTCTGGGCAAAAGGTCGGTGCCCCCTACAATTCTTACCTATGGAAGAGCCGGGCAGACGCTTTAATGTCTCGCTAGACGGTGCTCACACGCGGCCAGGATCCAGCCTGCATCATTCACCAGGAAATCGAAGAAGTGAAAGTACTGTCAACGTGGTGTGGTTCCTGTCAATCGCCAGTACGATTACTAATGGGTAGTGGAACCCCCCGGCATGACTGATGGGCACGACCCATTCGGCGGTAGTCCGCCATGCTGATGAGACAGGTGTAGCCGACGCTGCGCTTGGCGAGGAAATCGAAGAACTGAAAGTACTTCAGGCGTGGTGAAGGTTACCTGTCGAGTCACGTGTTACCTTGGCACTTCGAGTCACGTGTCACCGTAGCAGCCGCTTCGGGGAGGAACAGAAATATATAGTTCTATAATTTTTCCTATGGAGTGGGGTAGGAGACTGTGAAATACTTAGAATCGTATAACGAGAGTTATTTAAGAATAATTTAAGAAAAAGTTTAGGTCCCGTAATTAGTATTCTCGCAGTACGGGATCTTACCTTATTTTTACATTTTTCTCAAATAACTCTCGTAATACGACCCTTTCTGTTAATCGCTCATTGATTTAGACTTTTTTTCATTCTAAAACGTATCAGAATAGGACATACAATGCTAAGATTCGCATATTGCAGTCAAAAACACTAATTCCCCGTCTACCCAATAAATCCTATAATAATCAGATAAAGAGTTATTTAAATTAAATAATAATGGAATCAATTTTTATAAAAATTTATGAACTGTACATACACAAATTTAAAAAGAATAATAATAATATACAACAATGAACAAATAAAAATATAGAAAATAATGAAAAAAAAATGTAGGTATAAGTTAAAGAAACGAGTAAAAAAACGAAGTACATAGGAAAAACAAAGTACGAAAATACATAAACAATTAACATGAGATAGAAGAGAGATAAAATAAGAAAAGAAAAACAAATGAAAGTAAAAATTCATAAATTAAGGGAAAAAATCATATAAAATTAAAATATGAAAGAAAATAGTGAGAGAAACAATAATTTAACATTTTAAATGCATTATTTTTATAATGTAACAGAAAATAGGTAAATCGACAAATCACATACAAGAAGAAGTCGCTTCTCGAACTCTTTTATTTTTTTTTTATAAAAAAATGAATATATCTTTATTAAACAAGTACATATACATCTTCCAACGTTCCCTAAAATAAGCAAATAAATGCTTGTGCTATAGGTGAACGAAATCGGTCGAGGCAGGATTCGAACTTGCGATCACTGGATTACTATCCCAGCGCGCTAACCGCTCTGCCACCGACCCATCTGTTAACACAGCTTTATTAACACAGCAGTCCGGCTGTGGAACGATTTTCCGAAATAAGTGTTTCCACCTTTTTATAGTTGTCGCCAAATATCTTTTTTTTATTTAGCCAAGAAGGGGGGCGATTTGCAAATATACCAACTAAGCTAAAACAAATTTTTGGCTCTAAGCACCCGGTAAGTCTGGATCAAGTTACGAAAATTGTAGGTACTATAAAACCCGTATTAATAATATTTTCCTGAGCAGATTGCAAGCCCTCCCCAACGCTAAGTAGTGAGTTTTTTCGGAAGAGTATAGTGGACCCAAATTCTAATACCTGTGAAAACGTAACCATGTGAAAAATCAAAGAAAAAATTGGATCACAACACCGAATTATTTTTATTTACAAACATTTTTTTCACATCTCAGACGAAGTTGGGATATTGTAGAAGAACCAGGAACTCGAGGCACCTACAGGGCTTACGACGATATTTCTGGCGCAGTTTAGGGATGACATCTGTACGAGACACCGTCATCTCATTTACAAGGACTGTTGCTTTCTTTGTTTACAAATAAACTAATTTCTTAGTTTATCAATAGATGGCGTTACAAAAAAGGCTTTTCCGTTACTGCATAGATGGCAATAGTACCTATAGTTCCTTATTTTCAGGAGAAATGTTACATACTATTCAAATATATAGAACTTTCAAAAATTACATTGACAAGGGAACTCAATAAGAAGGCATAATTAGTGAACGTTGCCCAAGCGCATAATGTGATCGCGTACACCAGCCGATGACAGGTCGTAAGCCCTGTAGGTGCCTCGAGTTCCTGGTTCTTCTACAATATCCCAACTTCGTCTCTATTGAGATGTTAAAAAAATGTTTGTCAATAAAAATATCATTTGACTCCCGAAAGGGAAAAAATCCAATGTTTGCGTATATGCAATTAAAAAAAATATTCGATTTACCGAATTATCGATAAATTGAAATATTTGCGACAGTTGATAGCAACGTCGCGACAAAAAAAAGAGAATTTTAGCTTTGGTCGTAAAACTGTGGCAATCAAGAATTATTTTAATTCATTAATTTGTTTATTCTCTGTAGGTATGCATGATTATAATTATTGTTACTGTAAAGATTATTCATATGACACATAAAAAATATTGTGTTGTTTGTTTTATTATGTGGAAAGAAAATAAAACTGCCTCACAAGGAGTATAAGATTACAATTTCGACAGTTAAAATTTTATTTTTTTCAATTCTCATACAACCGGTGTAGGTGCGTGTTTTATGGGGTATAATAAAACACAAAAATAACTGTGCATTAATTGAAATGAGTTTTTTTGGACTTTTAAGTAATTTATTTTACATTCCAAACATGACTAATACCTACGGGTATTTTGTTCTCCGTAGGTATAACTAAGTCAAGTAGACACTGACTAATCAAATATTAGAATACTCATTCCCATTCAATACCTCGCTGAAAAAGTGAAGTCGTTTTATTGGCCGGCTCGTGCCAATATATGTATGACTCTGCTGGTAGACATTGTTTGTATAGTACTTGCTCGTAGCAAAATGGGGACCATATTAGTCAACATAAAGCAGTCGCGTATACTGCAGGCTAAAGAGTATTCTATAAATATCGTGATACTGTATTACAGTCCACAAAAAATATCCCCATCCTTTCACTTAAAGAAAATAAAAAATAAAACGGATTGTAAGCCATTTTTTTTTAGTTCATAAAGATAATCGATATCTTGACAATTTTCGGCATGGTGGGGAACGGTTCTGTTCTGTGCAACCCACGTTATTTTTCAAGATGTTTGCCAATAACTATACCTATCTTTAGTCCGTTTGCCGTTCTCATTGGAATTTCATATTTATTTTATTTATTTATTTATTTACTTAAATCCACAATAACCATACAAAAAAAAATTACAACAATACGACAGTGAAACATAGAACAAAAAAAATTTAAAAATTGACAATTTAGTATAACATGTTGGCACTGACAAAATTAATACAATCTATCAGTACCAACATCCAGTGAATAAGAACTATTCCACTAAGCAGTGCTTGTGTCGGAATAGCTTTACAATTCATTTTAACTGACACAGTCTTTACTTATGTAACCCATTTATGTCTAATATATAATTATAACATATCAAAAAAAAATCAAAAATACAAATTATAATATAAGCTATAACATCACGGTTTTATAATCATTTCATAATTTTAAAAAATATATCTTCAATGTTCATTCTACCTTTATTGAGAATCCAAGAAGATAGTTTATTTTTCATAGCACTTAGTGATTTTATATTATATATCTCAGAACCAATCAATTCTTTTGTAAATATGTTTAAAATACGAGGCAAAATAAAATCAAAATGTTTTTGAGCAAACGTGGTATGAGCTCTGGGGATGGGTAAAAGTCTGTGTCTAATATTGTAGGAATTTTCAACTCGAGTATCTTGTGTTATATTGAGCTTATGTGAGTAAATGATTAATTTCTTGAGGTATAGCTGACGAATATCTAAAACTTCAAATTCAGAAAATAATGAATTAGACGGATATCTAAAAGGTTTTTTATTAATAACTCGAATGATACTCTTCTGGGCTATTTCAATGGGACTAAGTGCGGTTTTATACGTTCCTCCCCAAACTATGATGCCATAACATAGTATAGATTGAGCAACTGCATAATAGATGAACTTAAGGTCATCTATTTTAAAAACATTGCGAATACGTAAAAATAGATAGATTAGTTTTCGAATTTTTATGGAACATTCCTCAATATGCTTTTTCCAATTTAAGTTATTGTCAACAACAACTCCTAGATACTTGATCTCGTTACATTTTTCCATATACTTATGTACTTCCGTGCTTTTTCTCAATTTTCTTTGTTACACAAGTACATATACATCATTCTACGTTGTTTAAAATAAGCATAAATGCTTGTAGGTACTATAGGTGAACGAAATCGGTCGAGGCAGGATTCGAACTCGCGAAGGAAGAGAGGTACGAACGCAATATTCGTCTTTTCAACCCAAAATTTTTATAGCATTTACATTCGATATAATATGCATATATAATGAAAATTAAAACATCATGGAACCTTCGGAGTTGATTAACCGTTTTCGGAAGTTTTCGGTTCTATAATTAAAATCGTTAAAGATTGATCAAGATCTACACAACTCATTTATAAAGTAAACAAAACAAATCTTTATCGAGACAAAAATAAATAATACATTCTTAAGGGGCCTACACACGACAAACTTGGTTGACAACCTTGTCATTAACATGCCATGTTGACGACAATGTTGAACGTCTGTGGGCATGTTGGCGGTTGATATTTCATGTTGACAACAATGTTGAGACAATATCAAATCGGTTTGATATTTAGTGGGCGGAGCTTGATGTTGGTGACGATGTTAAGCGTGTGTGGGGCGGTTGACAACCAAGTTGATCAACATCTCAGTATGTTTCAATTTTTTGAACGCGACGGAACAATAAAGTACCTATGTAGAAGTTTAAACTTGCACAGTGTATTTATTGCCTGTTTATTTATTTTATTTTTTGTTCGTATTTGTTGATGTAAATAAATCTAAAGTAATAAAGCAATCAAAATGTTAGTGTCTGTGTGTGTGTGTGTGTGTGTGTGTGTGTGTGTGTGTGTGTGTGTGTTTGTCTCACGCCTTCTGAAAAACCAAGAGTATCTAAAAATCTAATTTATGTGCGAACGTGTACCTGTATACCTGATGCAGTGTCACGCTAAAAATAATGCGATAAAAATGCTGAATTTTAAAAAATTTCAATAATTATTTTTTTCATACAAAATTTTCCAAGTCGTATCTGTCAAAAAAGTGTACATTTTGCACGCAAATATCTGTTAGTTAAAAAGTTAGAAGTACGTATTTACACGAAAAAAATTTACTTTCAAGTATAACTTAGCGTTTAAGTGAAAAACATGGTGAATATTTTGTATAATTATAATGTTTAACTTATTTTTAAAGTAAGCGTTTTGTACATAAATGCCGCCATTTTAATATCTTTTCATACAATATTTCATTTTCCTACCGAATGAATATGTTCTTGAAAATAATAAACCTTTGAAATAAATATAATTATGAAATAATAAAATGAAACACAAGACATTACAGCAAGTTTTAAGACGTATATTGTAAAAGTCTATTAATTATTAGTAAAGATATAGGCATAATAAAATTGCATAATTTGTATATAATATTTGATATTTCGGACAATTTTCATTTTTATGGCATCGAACAAACCAATGTAGGTACCTACATATTATTCAAAAAATGTCTACAAACCATTTGATATTTTTTACATGTTCTATGGTTACTATGGTAACGGACACATTCTGATATTCAAATAAAATTTGTTATAAATCGAATTCGAATTAATTTAGAACATCATTGTAGGTAGGTACCTACATACCTAATACTACTTAAAAACCAACAATATACTAATTTCGTATAGGAAAATTATTAAACTATCTTAGGTTAACTACAATACACATGTCATTCAATCTACAAACTATTTCCTATAGTGAAATTCTTCTTTTATTTAAGTAGACCTTTGGGTGATTTTTTATACAAACTATTTCTTGGAATTCTTCGAATTTTTCGTGAGAAACTTTGTAGAAGTTCATTTTAAATAAAATAAAATAAATTAAAACAAATAACTTTGTTTACTTCTACTACTGTAAACACCTTTAATTTATGAAAGGGGTTATAACGTTTTCGAGCGTGTGCTCATCCTCAGTAACCACTTATTACTAACTTAAAACTAATGACAGACTACTTAACTATGTTGGCGGGCGGACGGAGGAAGAGGGGGGTGGTGGATGGGGGGGGGTGATAGTGGGTGTGGTTAATATTTTTATAAGGGGAGAATTTATTAGTGGGTGTTGTATATTTAAAATTTGGTTTTTGGGGGCTCTATTTATTTCGATTGATTCTAGAATATCTAATTTTTTCCCCTTATTACACCTATGTAAAATTTTTACGTCTCTGAAGTCGAATGTATGTCCTGTTAGTCTGGCGTGGTCCGCGATATCTGAGTTGATAGAAAAGTTTTTTATTGCCTTTATATGTTCAGAAATCCTGGTTTTTATTTTCCTTCCACTTTGTCCGATGTACTGGTTTTCACAATTGTGACAATTTAATTTATAGACCCCACTATTGTTCAGCACACTAATTTTTGTTTTATTGTTCAATATATATTTTTTGATACTATTATCCGTGTATAGTGCAGGTTTAATTTTCATATCTTTACATATGTTTAGTAAATTTGAAGTAAGTTTTCCTGTGTATAAAATTCTTCTCCAAGGTTTATCTTCTTGATGGTCAAATACTCGATAATACACAAATTTATTGATGGCCGACTCTTGTTCTTTTTTACGAATCTTTTTGACGATCAGTTTTTCATCAAAACCATTGTTTTTTGCGATTGTTTTGATCGTTTCTACTTCTGTGTTGTAATTTTTTGTTGTCAGGGGTAGCGATGTGAGTCTGTGGATCATCGAGTTAAACGCTGCCATTTTTTGGGATAATGGGTGGCAAGATTCTGCATGTATGATGTTGTCTGCATATGTTTCTTTTCTGTATATCTTAAATATGAATTTTCCATTTTCAATTGATATTGTTGTATCTAAGAAATTTAATGTGTTATTATCTCCTATTTCACAAGTAAATTCTATTTTGTGATGTTGGGCATTAAACAATTTTAACAAATTGGTTAATTGTCTTTTGGACCCTTTAAATGTAAAAAATACATCGTCGACATACCTCTGATAAAAATAAATGTTTTGTACCAATTGATTCGTTGATGATAGAATTTTGTTTTCAAGGTTATCCATAAATATGTCTGCGAGTAACGGGGATAATGGATTGCCCATGGGGAGTCCGTTAGTCTGTGTGTAGTATTCTTCTTTGAAGCAGAAATAATTTTGGTGAATGGATACATGTATCATAGTATATATATCGTTTTTAAGGATACTATCTTCACATTTTTCTTCTAAAATTTCTTTTAAGTATTGTAATGCTTCTTGAACTGGAACGTTTGTAAATAAACTTTTTACGTCGAACGATACAAGAGTGCTGTTTTCTGGAGGTATGTTATGTTGTAAATTGTTACAGAATTCTATTGAATTTTTAATTGCATACTTTGGTTTAAACTGAGTAACTTTTAAAAACAAATCGTTAACATATTTGGATACCAGGTATGACGGTGCATTTATGTAGGATACCACAGGTCTCATTGGATTATTTTCTTTATGAATCTTGGAAAGTCCATATAATTGTGGGGATTTTGGGTTCATTGTTATATATTTATATGATCTATGTTTGTCTATTGTTTTTGATTTCTTGAGTGTTTCTTTTATTTGTTTTTGGTATTTTTCGGTGGGGTCTTCGGGTATTTTCTCAAATGTTGTATTGTCGGTGATTATGTCGTAAATTTTATTGTTATAGTCGGATTTGTAAAGGATAACGATTGAATTTCCTTTGTCTGCTTTGGTACATACTAAATCTTTTTCTTTTATTATTTGTACGAACTCTTTCATTGTCTTCTGGTAATTATTGTTACTTAGATATTTTTGGTTTTTATTTAGTTTTTCAATGAATTTGGCGCATTTGTGTTTATTTAAATCATCTAATGCTATGTCTAGGTCGATAATCAGGTTTTGTAAACAGTGTTTATTATGCATCGGATCAATATTAAATTTGGCCCCCTTCTCCAGTAGTTTGATGTGTTTTTCTTCAAAGGTTTCATTTGTACAGTTGACAACACGATGATGGAATTTTATTGAATCATTGTTGTTGTTGTTTTTTGTGTTTTTATTTGTTTTTGATGCTTGGATTAGGTTCTTCAGTTTCTTATCCAAAGTTTTCTTTTTTAAGCTTGCGTGTAAACTTATCTGTTCATATATTTTATCTTCAATTATGTCCCATTCCACTGGATGTAATTCTGATGTAAGTTGATTATGCAGGAAAAAAATGTATTTCTTCAAGTCATTTTGTATTGTAAAAGCATTTTTAATTTCTTTTTTCATCCACACTATTTGACCAATTTCTTTTGCTTCACAAGCTGATTTTGAACTATTTTTGCACTTTAATAAACAATATTTTGGAAACACTTTATTTTTAAGACACTTTTGATTGAAGTAGATTTTTAGTGACAGTAGTCTGTCTTTCAGTCTTAACTTAAGTAACTTCCTCACTTTCATTGCCGTACAAGCTGATAACAATTCTTCGAATTTTTCGTGAGAAACTTTGTAGAAGTTCATTTTAAATAAAATAAAATAAATTAAAACAAATAACTTTGTTTACTTCTACTACTGTAAACACCTTTAATTTATGAAAGGGGTTATAACGTTTTCGAGCGTGTGCTCATCCTCAGTAACCACTTATTACTAACTTAAAACTAATGACAGACTACTTAACTATGTTGGCGGGCGGACGGAGGAAGAGGGGGGTGGTGGATGGGGGGGGGTGATAGTGGGTGTGGTTAATATTTTTATAAGGGGAGAATTTATTAGTGGGTGTTGTATATTTAAAATTTGGTTTTTGGGGGCTCTATTTATTTCGATTGATTCTAGAATATCTAATTTTTTCCCCTTATTACACCTATGTAAAATTTTTACGTCTCTGAAGTCGAATGTATGTCCTGTTAGTCTGGCGTGGTCCGCGATATCTGAGTTGATAGAAAAGTTTTTTATTGCCTTTATATGTTCAGAAATCCTGGTTTTTATTTTCCTTCCACTTTGTCCGATGTACTGGTTTTCACAATTGTGAAAACCAGTACATCGGACAAAGTGGAAGGAAAATAAAAACCAGGATTTCTGAACATATAAAGGCAATAAAAAACTTTTCTATCAACTCAGATATCGCGGACCACGCCAGACTAACAGGACATACATTCGACTTCAGAGACGTAAAAATTTTACATAGGTGTAATAAGGGGAAAAAATTAGATATTCTAGAATCAATCGAAATAAATAGAGCCCCCAAAAACCAAATTTTAAATATACAACACCCACTAATAAATTCTCCCCTTATAAAAATATTAACCACACCCACTATCACCCCCCCCCATCCACCACCCCCCTCTTCCTCCGTCCGCCCGCCAACATAGTTAAGTAGTCTGTCATTAGTTTTAAGTTAGTAATAAGTGGTTACTGAGGATGAGCACACGCTCGAAAACGTTATAACCCCTTTCATAAATTAAAGGTGTTTACAGTAGTAGAAGTAAACAAAGTTATTTGTTTTAATTTATTTTATTTTATTTCTTGGAGTTTAATTCTTCTTCCTCTTCTTTTGTGAAGTCATTTGGGACAGTTCATAAATAAACTACTTCCTATAGTCTCATTTTCTTTTTCTTAATTTATGTAGAACTTGGGTGAGTTTTTATACAAACTATTTCCTATAGTCTAATTCATCTTCTTCCTCTTCTTTTATGTAGCCCTTTGGGTGAGTTTTTATACAAACTTATTCCTATTATCTAATTCTTTTTCTTCTTATTTTATGTAGACCTCTGGGCCAGTTTTGATACCAACTATTTATTTTAACGTATTTCTTCTTTTTCTAATTTTATGTAGACCTTTGTTGAATTTTGTATAAACTAACTTCCTATAGTCTAATTTTTCCTCTTTTATGTAGACCAAGGGAGAGTTTTCATGCAAACTTTTCCTTTAGTCTAATTCTTCTTTGTCTTCTTTTATGTTGACCTTTGCGTTACTTTTTATACAATCTATTTCCTGACGTATAATTATTCTTCTAATATGTAGACCTTTGGGTCAGTTTTTATATTAACTACTTTCTATAGTCTAATTCTTCTTTTTCTTATTTTTTGTAGATCTTCTGGTTAGTTTTTATACAAACTATTTCCTTTAGTCTAATTCTTCGTTTTCTTATTTAATGTAGACGTTGGGTGAATTTTAGATAAAATAAACACATAAAACGAATGGGATGTGACCATCACTAGAATCTTCTCAATACTTTTTTTCAATCGAAATTTACACCATTTATTATATAATCATATATTGCTTAATTTTCAATAACTACACATTTGATTTTGATGACAATATAATAAAATATCGGGGTTGTGGCCATTACTGGACTCTTCACAACGTTTATATTCAAATTAAAAACCATTTAAGTCTTCTTCTGTAATGTAGATCAGTTTTATTGTGCAAAAATATAATAATCTATAGGTATGCACACTTGACGAAAAATATAAAAACGAATGGGATGTGACCAACACTAGAATCTTTTCAGTACTTTTGTTTATTTAATTTTTAAGCCATTTCCCATCATCCAAAATTACTAAATATTTAAAACACATTTGCGTTCGATGACAATATGTATATAAAAATAGGGGTTGTGGCCAAATCCAAACTCTTTACAACGTTGTCTCTTTATAATCAGTCATATTTAAAACCATTTACCATAGTCCATGCGTGCAGAAATTGTATGTAGGTACCTACTTATATATAAAAACAAATGGGTTGTGGCCATCACTTGAACATTTTACATCGCTTAAACTCAATTAAATTTCAAACTACTTTTCATACTACGAATTAGCAAATATTTTTTGTGACAATATTATATAAACGATTGCTTATTCCTTCACTAATTTACATTCTTGGCCAACGGCGGGACATAAAAGCTAGTATTTAATAATCTTGTATGTAGGTACCTAAGTGATTATCCTATGTTTAGTTAATATATTTTATTTCAAATATTATGTGTACTTCTAATTAAATTATTATTATTTGTACAAAAAACAACAAAAAAGTATAAAGTCACTTTAGATAAATTATAAATTCACTTTCAAAGAAGCAAAGGATTCACGCACGAACTTGTTGATTCAATAGAAACATCATCGGAAATGATGTTGATCAACTTGGTTGTCAACCTCTCGTTCGTTATCCAACATTGTTGTCAACAAGGTTGACAAACATTGTTGTCAACCAAGTTTGTCGTCTGTAGGCCGCTTAAATGCTGTATTTGTTATGCGATAATTTGTTCGCTTGGTCTGATACTATTTTGGCATCAAACATTTCCAGTTTCAAAATGTAATTATCAAAATATTCGCAAAACAAAAGTGAGATTTTAAATTATGTATAAAAATGAATTCATTCCAAGCATTTCGCAGTCCAAATTTTACGTCAATGAATAGTTGTACTGAGTCAAAAAACTTTACCGCCGCCAAATACACAAAAATAAAGAAGTTTCTTACCAATAACTCACGGAGTAAAATATAATCGAATTTTTATTTAGATATATTTACCGAAACACAAAATCCCAATTCAATTGGTATGGTATTCTCTCTTTGAACTATTTGAAATGTTGAATAATGCAAAAATTACCTTTATTTGATCTTGAATGATCAATGAGACTGATTTATATCACAATATCTACGGGGACTCTTAATAGTGTGTCTCTTAAAAATCTTTATATGTAGGTACATACCATCTTGTTGCTTAGGTACATATTCGGGGTAAGAAAAAAGGATTGACCTCCACACTATCCTATCCTGACATAAATATTTTGTATAGAAAACAAACTATCTTAAAATGATCAATAATTAGAATTTATGGTATTTTTATTGAAAAACTTTTTAACATCTCAATAGAGACGAAGTTGGGATATTAAAGAAGAACCAGGGCTGACGACCTCTCATCGGCTACGCTTGTGCAATGTTCACCAATTATGCCTTCTTACTGAGTTCCCTTGTCAATTTAATTTTTGAAAGTTCTATATTTTTGTATGAAGTGTAACAATTCACCTGAAAATAAGACATTGTTACTATTGCCATCTATGAAACAACGAATAAACCTTTTTGTAACGCCATCTATTTATTCAGAGAATTTCATGTTTTTTTGGGATGTTTGTAAGAGGTAGCATTATGACGATAAACCTGCCTTTATACATTTTTGAGAATCAATTCAATAAAGCTATATATAAATTGGTATTTTTTATTTAATAAAATTCGTTTGATCGTTAGTCTGAAAGGATCCTTTCGTTTAAAAAGTGTATTTTATATCCACATTCCTAGAATTAATAATTCCAAAAATATCGTAAATCGCAGATAAAGGTACTTTGTATAATCGATTTAGATGCTCACGAAAATGAAATATTCATGAAATAAAATTTGATTTGAATATTTATTTTCCACAACATGCAGGTAGGTATCTTCGCACACAATATGTAACAACACTCACATACGAAAATATGTATTCATTATATTGGTTTTGCAAGAGAAAAATTACAATCCTAAGCAAAAAAAATATGTTTGAAAATAACTAAATAATATTATGTAAAATTATATGTAAATTTATTAAAAAACTCTTAGTAGGGTTGGCAGGAAAAAATGAGATGAAAAGTTTTATAATAATAATAATCTAGACAAAACAAAATATTTACATTAAGATTTCGTTCATCCAATACTAGAGCAAAAAATTATCTTCAATATGTATATTTTCCAATGTCGTCCACACGTCTAGTAATAGTTTGACGAAACAGGCTTATTTTTGAGTAATCCATTTTCTTTTCTGGGCACAGAATTTAATAGGGGGTATATGGTTTAATTGTTAATTTAATGACGAAGGATTATATTGCGAAGGTGTGTGTTCAAAATGGATTCTATTTGATTTAAAACATGTACCTCCAAATACGATATTGCTTATGTCTGTTCATTAAATAATTGATAATACATAATTCATAGTGATGAAACAAATTTACAAGAAAAATAATTGCTTAATTTGTGATGTCGTGTGTCGGAACTAATAAATAAAGATTTAACGCGACTCTACATTATTGAACGATCAACACATGATCAGCTCGTATCAACGACGGTGGGCTATGGTTCGTTGATCCTCGCCAATCTTCGAGAGTATTCGAGAATCATGCAGCCATACACATTGCAGCTAACCAGGTGCAGCTACAATTCCAACGACACTCTCCAAACGTTCCTTAACCATTTCACCATTTGAATATGGCTTCGATTTTTTTTTTGCTAGTATCATAGCTTCTGCGTACCTTACTTTTAAGCAGCCCATTCACGATCGTGTCATTCGGCGTAGCTCCATATGGACCGGCTCCATTTGGACCATTGTAAAATTTTCATTACACTCACGGGCGCGCCATCAAAATTAGTATACACATTACACAAGCTGTCGGCACTTTCGCATTCATAATTTCTATTTTTTGTAATTTTTAAGTAAAAATGAGTTATAATTCTGATGATGAGTTTTATACAACTGCTATATTGGTTTGTTTATATATAAAAAGAAAAAAAAAACAAAGAGAAAATGTTGTTTTTTTTTTTAACTTTTCTACGGACAATTCTTGGTAGAACTCAATTTCAAATAATAAATAAATTTGGGATGGTTAAATAAACCCAATGTTTTCAGTTCTACTAATTTAATGACACTGACAAGTTTCGGTCATCCAGTGACCATTTTCAAAGTGTGAAAAAACAAGAGGTGGTTGGTGTTATAATATCTGGTTAAGGGGTTTGCAACATTTTTTTTTCCGTCAGTTCAATTAGAACACTAATTGAACTGACGTCAAACAGCGCGGCGCAATGAGATGGCGCTGTGAGATGGCGCAATGTACCTACCGCTGATTTTTAACACTCACGAGCATGCCGTAGGTACCGACAAGATGCGCCGTGCCGTTTGTCGCGGTAATATGGAGTTTCGATCGTTTGGAATTCCGTTTTGGTGTGTCAGGCCAATTGGGCTGCGCGGGTTTTGCCATTTGGAAGGATGGCACGATCGTGAATGGGGGCATTTACATAAGATGTTGACTATTGAGTCGCTCTAGTAAATATCTCTTGGTCTTGTCAAAATTACCCTTCGTACTTATCAAACTTATTTGCATGCTTAGCCTTATAATTTCGTTTAGTGCAAAACAGAAATAGGATTATTACATATCAAGCATATTGACTTTGTTTTAAATTCCACGAATAAATAGTTTTACGGCCATCTGTCTTTAATACTCTCAGTTCTTCTGTGACTCTTATCTTATTTGGTCCACAATCTTTACAACTTGACGCAATCGTGGGTTATCAACAAAATGACAGAGTATTACATAACTTTCTGACAAAAGGAAGAGATGCTTGTTATGCATTGTGAAAAATCTAAAATGCCATTAAGGAAATGATTCGGGCTAGTTAATTAGTTAAATAAAAATAAAGTAGGTACGTAAATAAATTAAAATACTATAATAAGGCCTAATTTTATTTTTTTTATATTCCTTCTCGGGCAACTAACAGATAGGTACTATGTCGAATATTAATTTATCACGCACCCAATAACAAGTTGCCACATTCTGGACACTTACGATATTTATCATCTCACAGATCCAGACTGAAAACACAATTAACAACTGTGTCTTCACTGGGAATCGAGCCCGGGATCTAGTAAAATTAAAAGTAGGTAATCAGAAAAAGCCAAATGATGTCCAAAAGCGATAGTGTATATAGCTGAAGAATACGTGCCAAACTACAATCCCATTAATCTAAATTATTGGATATTTTAAGACATTTTGTTTTCTGTACAAAACATGCAGGTACCTACATATATATGTAAGGATATGATAGTATGGAGGTCAGACAAATATCATGGATTAATTTACAACTAGTTGCATGTAACACATGAGATCCAACTGTCGATAGCTATAGTGTGAATAGTTGATGAATACGTATCAAACTATAAATCAAAATTATTGAATATTTTGTTTTCTATACAAAACATGCAGGTACCTACATATATATGTAAGGATATGATAGTATGGAGGTCAGACAAATATCATGGATTAATTTACAACTAGTTGCATGTAACACATGAGATCCAACTGTCGATAGCTATAGTGTGAATAGTTGATGAATACGTATCAAACTATAAATCAAAATTATTGAATATTTTGTTTTCTATACAAAACATGCAGGTACCTACATATATATGTAAGGATATGATAGTATGGAGGTCAGACAAATATCATGGATTAATTTACAACTAGTTGCATGTAACACATGAGATCCAACTGTCGATAGCTATAGTGTGAATAGTTGATGAATACGTATCAAACTATAAATCAAAATTATTGAATATTTTGTTTTCTATACAAAACATGCAGGTACCTACATATATATGTAAGGATATGATAGTATGGAGGTCAGACAAATATCATGGATTAATTTACAACTAGTTGCATGTAACACATGAGATCCAACTGTCGATAGCTATAGTGTGAATAGTTGATGAATACGTATCAAACTATAAATCAAAATTATTGAATATTTTGTTTTCTATACAAAACATGCAGGTACCTACATATATATGTAAGGATATGATAGTATGGAGGTCAGACAAATATCATGGATTAATTTACAACTAGTTGCATGTAACACATGAGATCCAACTGTCGATAGCTATAGTGTGAATAGTTGATGAATACGTATCAAACTATAAATCAAAATTATTGAATATTTTGTTTTCTATACAAAACATGCAGGTACCTACATATATATGTAAGGATATGATAGTATGGAGGTCAGACAAATATCATGGATTAATTTACAACTAGTTGCATGTAACACATGAGATCCAACTGTCGATAGCTATAGTGTGAATAGTTGATGAATACGTATCAAACTATAAATCAAAATTATTGAATATTTTGTTTTCTATACAAAACATGCAGGTACCTACATATATATGTAAGGATATGATAGTATGGAGGTCAGACAAATATCATGGATTAATTTACAACTAGTTGCATGTAACACATGAGATCCAACTGTCGATAGCTATAGTGTGAATAGTTGATGAATACGTATCAAACTATAAATCAAAATTATTGAATATTTTGTTTTCTATACAAAACATGCAGGTACCTACATATATATGTAAGGATATGATAGTATGGAGGTCAGACAAATATCATGGATTAATTTACAACTAGTTGCATGTAACACATGAGATCCAACTGTCGATAGCTATAGTGTGAATAGTTGATGAATACGTATCAAACTATAAATCAAAATTATTGAATATTTTGTTTTCTATACAAAACATGCAGGTACCTACATATATATGTAAGGATATGATAGTATGGAGGTCAGACAAATATCATGGATTAATTTACAACTAGTTGATGAATACGTATCAAACTATAAATCAAAATTATTGAATATTTTGTTTTCTATACAAAACATGCAGGTACCTACATATATATGTAAGGATATGATAGTATGGAGGTCAGACAAATATCATGGATTAATTTACAACTAGTTGCATGTAACACATGAGATCCAACTGTCGATAGCTATAGTGTGAATAGTTGATGAATACGTATCAAACTATAAATCAAAATTATTGAATATTTTGTTTTCTATACAAAACATGCAGGTACCTACATATATATGTAAGGATATGATAGTATGGAGGTCAGACAAATATCATGGATTAATTTACAACTAGTTGCATGTAACACATGAGATCCAACTGTCGATAGCTATAGTGTGAATAGTTGATGAATACGTATCAAACTATAAATCAAAATTATTGAATATTTTGTTTTCTATACAAAACATGCAGGTACCTACATATATATGTAAGGATATGATAGTATGGAGGTCAGACAAATATCATGGATTAATTTACAACTAGTTGCATGTAACACATGAGATCCAACTGTCGATAGCTATAGTGTGAATAGTTGATGAATACGTATCAAACTATAAATCAAAATTATTGAATATTTTGTTTTCTATACAAAACATGCAGGTACCTACATATATATGTAAGGATATGATAGTATGGAGGTCAGACAAATATCATGGATTAATTTACAACTAGTTGCATGTAACACATGAGATCCAACTGTCGATAGCTATAGTGTGAATAGTTGATGAATACGTATCAAACTATAAATCAAAATTATTGAATATTTTGTTTTCTATACAAAACATGCAGGTACCTACATATATATGTAAGGATATGATAGTATGGAGGTCAGACAAATATCATGGATTAATTTACAACTAGTTGCATGTAACACATGAGATCCAACTGTCGATAGCTATAGTGTGAATAGTTGATGAATACGTATCAAACTATAAATCAAAATTATTGAATATTTTGTTTTCTATACAAAACATGCAGGTACCTACATATGTATATATGTAAGGATATGATAGTATGGAGGTCAGACAAATATCATGGATTAATTTACAACTAGTTGCATGTAACACATGAGATCCAACTGTCGATAGCTATAGTGTGAATAGTTGATGAATACGTATCAAACTATAAATCAAAATTATTGAATATTTTGTTTTCTATACAAAACATGCAGGTACCTACATATATATGTAAGGATATGATAGTATGGAGGTCAGACAAATATCATGGATTAATTTACAACTAGTTGCATGTAACACATGAGATCCAACTGTCGATAGCTATAGTGTGAATAGTTGATGAATACGTATCAAACTATAAATCAAAATTATTGAATATTTTGTTTTCTATACAAAACATGCAGGTACCTACATATATATGTAAGGATATGATAGTATGGAGGTCAGACAAATATCATGGATTAATTTACAACTAGTTGCATGTAACACATGAGATCCAACTGTCGATAGCTATAGTGTGAATAGTTGATGAATACGTATCAAACTATAAATCAAAATTATTGAATATTTTGTTTTCTATACAAAACATGCAGGTACCTACATATATATGTAAGGATATGATAGTATGGAGGTCAGACAAATATCATGGATTAATTTACAACTAGTTGCATGTAACACATGAGATCCAACTGTCGATAGCTATAGTGTGAATAGTTGATGAATACGTATCAAACTATAAATCAAAATTATTGAATATTTTGTTTTCTATACAAAACATGCAGGTACCTACATATATATGTAAGGATATGATAGTATGGAGGTCAGACAAATATCATGGATTAATTTACAACTAGTTGCATGTAACACATGAGATCCAACTGTCGATAGCTATAGTGTGAATAGTTGATGAATACGTATCAAACTATAAATCAAAATTATTGAATATTTTGTTTTCTATACAAAACATGCAGGTACCTACATATATATGTAAGGATATGATAGTATGGCGGTCAGTCCTTTTTTCCTACTCAAAATATGTAAACAGCATGACGGTATGAATGCATGTTTAAAGATTAATTATCAATTATTGAGATTTCCCGTAGATATTGTGTAGTATATACCTACTGGTTCTGGTTGGTTGGAAGAAATTGCCTAGTGGCAATAAGCCCGCCAGTGTACAATTATATTTATTTATATTATGTACAAGAAGATGTATAAATATAAATAAAAAATAAAAATATATTCTGCCATACAAATTAATGAAACGATGTCACTAAATTCAATTTTTATAATTTAATTTCAAAAAAAGTATTAATAAATTGTAGATATGTTATAAATATAAAAAATACTTGGTAATAGTTCTATTGTATTTATTAGATTATCGACGCGTTTCGTGCAAGGCACATCGACAGAATTGTCAATCGACAAACTAAACTTATTATTAAATTTTAAAAATTAGTTCGAGATGTACTACTATAATGCACATAGGTATTCTTAATAAAAAAATAAATAAGCTAGTTGAGGTGTTTTAGCAAATTTCGATACTAGGCACATCCGCACATCTGTCGCTGGCTAACCCATACTGTGTGATAAAGCGAGGTGTTATGAATGTAGGTATGACAAATTGTGAGGTACCAATTCATAGTAATAAGTTTTAATTTGGCCAGAAATGTTATATAATATTCATGACTCGTTTACGGCGCATTGCTTCGGGAGCTATTCACCATAGCTTCCGATTTTCTGTTTGGAAATGATAAGACTCGCTTGGCTCTGGGTTAATAACATCGTAAATCTAAATCTCGTGTGTCGGCGCGCGGCGGTGCATTTAGCCAAGCTTCACCATGGAACGAAAGTTTATACTTCGATATCGGGAGGGCGGTCATTTTTCATTTATGTTCGCTTCAAAAATCACACAGCTTCCATCATGAATATAATACTTCATACATATTTACGTTCATTTTTGTGACTGTAAATTATCTAACATTGGCACTTCGATAACTACTATGACAGTAGGTAATAGGTATATAAAATATACGGTGACTTTTTTTATATATATTTTAAATGCCTGCATCGTGTAGTGCTGTGCCATTACATATAGACTGCATATTTCGTTCGGACTGGGTGAGCGATCTAGACGAGGACTTCTTCTGTACTGGTAGGTGATTTCCTTTCTCGATCCATTTCTTTTATCCTATTATTTACCTCGTCGCTGTGAATAACGCGCCGTGACAAGTGCAATTATTTATTTTCGTATACAGTCCACTTGATCCTTTAGCCCGAGTTGCAATCCGTGATTTCGGCGCTAACACATAGGTAAAGTAATGAAATGATGCCAATCAGGGAGCACCCATGGTTTATTATTATTATTATTTTTGTCTATCATGTTTTTTGTTTTGTATATTTTTTTATTTGTTTTTATATAAATACTGATTGGTCTCTGTGGTGTATTGTTTCTGTAAGTTTTCTTTTTTTTTTTTTTTTTTACGGCGCTGGCCGATTTACTAATGATATTAATAACAATTAAGCACTACAAATAATAACACTCAATTATTATTATTACCATTATACACTTCCTCAAAAGAATTAGCAGATCAATGCGTAAATTGTAAATTGTTTAAAAGAGCAAAATAAAATGCAACAAACGCATCATCAAGCTTTCAATTGGGAATGGTTCACCCATCCAGATACTTAACATATCAAAGGATTAGGCTCTGAGGAGGTCTCTATACTACCTAACAACCCTACTGATTCCCGAATATTAACGTTTAAAAAATCTTTAACGATTCTACATGTATTCATAATTACCGTTTTTTGCATTTTTATTATTAAATTTTTCGATAAATCTATAATTTCTAAATTACGGATTAACGATTTTGGAATAATGCCAGTGGCTGAAATAATGAACGGTAATATTATTATTTTACGAGAATGCCAAAGTCTTTTAATCTCATTACCTAAAGCGGTGTATTTTCTAATTTTTTCATCAAAAGTTTTTATAATATTACTAGAATTTGGAATAGCCACGTCGCAAATATATGTTATTTTTTTAATTTTATCATGTATTATTAAATCGGGTCTGTTATGTTGAATTGACCGGTCAGTTAATATTGTTTTATCGTAATAAAGCGAAATATTATTATTTTCTAAAAATGAAATCGGATCATATTCATAATATGGTTTTATGTTTATCGCGTCAATTAATTTATATTTAATAGCTAAATTTTGATGTATTATTTTTGCTACTTGGTTATGTCTAAATGTATATTCTGATTGCGCGAGAAAAGAACAGCCCGATATTATATGATCGATTGTTTCTGGAAAAGCCAAACATTTCCTACAACTATCATCATCTACATTTATGTCTTTTATTATATATTTTTGATAATTTTTAGTTTTTATTACTCTATCCTGAATTGCTATTATAAAACCTTCTAAATCCGCGTCCAAATCACCAATATTCAACCATTTGTTTGACCAAATTTTGTCAACATAAGGTTGGTTGAGAAATTTTGGATGTATAGAATGAATTATTTTATTTAGCCACGAATTTAGAAGGTCGTCATTTATATTTATAATATTGTTATTGGCATTCTCGTAATTTAAATTTAATGTTGTTAAATTTTTGTCCGCCTCACAGATTACTTTATGCATTAAAGAACTATCAGATTTTTTGTGAAAGAAAGTTTTTAGCGATTCAATTTGATTATTATGTAACGATGTTATTTTTATTATACCCCTACCTCCTAAATTCCTAGGCAAATTGATTCGTTCAATCGCGGAATTAGGATGATGACAACGAAATTTAGATAAACGCGTTCTAATTGTTCTTTCTAAACTATCTAAATCTGTTTTTGACCATTTAATAATTCCAAAAGAATATGTCAATATCGGTATTGCCCAAGTATTAATAGCTTTAGTTAAGTTTTTAGCTGACAGATTGCATTTTAATATTTTCGTAATTCTATCTTTAAATTTTATATTAATATCAAATTTTATTTTCGTGTGGTCTAATTTGTTAGACTGCGGATAACCTAGATATTTATAAACCTCCAACCCTTTCAAACTATCTATTTGAAAATTTCTTTGAATATCACCACCCATTTCTAGTATTTTACCAAATAAATAAATATTTTTTTTTTGTTAAATAAATATATTATTATTATTATTAATGATATTTCTCTAGTAATGGAAATGGGTTTTCTTATTCCTTTATAGTTAATGGTAGGTATTTTATTTATTTATTTATTTATATTGCTTCTCGGGCAAATAACAGATACTATGTCAAATATTACTTTAACACGCACCCAATAACAAGTTGCCACATTCTGGAGACTTACGATATTAATCGTCTCACAGATCCAGACTGAAAACACAATTAAAAACTGTGTCTCCACCGGGAATCGAACCCGGGACTTTTGGATCAGCAGTCAGATACCCAACCAACTGAGCCAAGAAGGCCGACAATGACAATGTTCAAGGAAATACGAGTATGTTCGGGCGTTTATGATCCAACCTATCAATATAACATCTTTGGCTTATTATCACCATGCTGAGATCAGACGCCGGCCACCGTTGCCCAGAGAGGAAAGTACAATTGAAGAATTCAAATAATTCGGAACATAGGTATTCAAAAAAAAGAACATTCATTTATTTTAGTTAGATTACAGATAATATAGAAGTAACCTTTCAGTAAACTTCAGATGTGTCACTCAATACATAGAAGCTGTAACCGGATAATCACAAGGTTTCTTGCATCCCCGCTATTGGGGCAATTAATACGCGACCGGTCCACGGCAAATTTAAATTTCCATTTTAAAATATTTCCAGTTCTGAGGAATGGATTCAAGGATAACTTAAATAAAAAATAACCATTTTTCAATCATTATTTATTAAAAAAAACACACATATGAAGGATTTTATTTGCAATATTTCAAAAATCATGGCAAATAATTCATAAAATACATGGTTCTAAATAAAATGTGCATTGTAGATTATTAGTTTTTTTTTATTTATTTTCCACAAAGAAAGATTCATAACTGATTTTCGGAAAACTATATAACTTCACTTCACCGTATTTTACTTGACAATTTATTCAAAACACAACAAAACTTGTCAGCCATCTTGCGAAGATATTCGAAAAATACAAAAAGCTGGCAATAGATTAACACCATCACCATCACATGGCGTAATGGTATGTATGTAGATTAACACCGAAAACAATAAAATCACACGTGTTATATTTATTATTTGGTTTACTTCAAGATTTTAAAGTGTGGCGGTCTGGCGTTTTGGGCCATGACCATCCCTACGGCGAGTCGGTGACGCGGCGAGCGGTATATAAACGCGCACGGGCGAGGCCCGGGTACCACTTTCTCGCTCGCAACACCAGCCAGTACAGACGCTCTATCCAGTGCTCCGCTCCTACAACAACAAGTGAATAAAACCCACCTCAGTGTAAAAAAAAACAATAAGTGATATAACCATACTCCAGTGTCTCGCCGCTCTGCCTGCCCGCCCGAAAGACGAGTAAGGCCACAGGCGGATCGGCGATCGATTATCACTACAGTGCATAAACTCAGTGCAGTGAAAGTGTATCGCCAGATAATAGTGAAACACAGCGTCCTCTATCTGCCACAAAAAATCGACTGTCACTGGTGAGTTACCATCATTATTCATTGTCATCTCCTGACCACCACTTTCTTTAAATTTCAAATTGCATCCCCATTTCTATTTTTATCTAAAAATCAACACTCTTCGTAAACGCTACCTCTCTCTCCCACGTTATTTTTACCCACAACACACCATCCCACATCACTTCACCCTACACACCATACTATTTTACTACCACACTTCAGCACATTACACCTCATACTACACCACACTATAAAACACTACATTATCCTACAATATACCACCATACTACACCTTATGTACATTGCATTAAACTTATTTTATACCTAAACACTCACATCACATTAACTCACACACCATATACAAAATTATACACATATACTATTCTATAACACACACTACAAACGCACTACACAACATTATATCATATTGCACCACACCATTATATTTTCGTGTTTCATCGTACAATATACCACCATACTGCACATATGTACATTACATTAAACCTAATTATAACTAAACGCATTACATCATATTAACTCACACACCATATTCAAAATTATATACATATACAATCTTATAGCACACACTACAAACACACTACACAACATTATATTATATTGCACCACACCATTATATTTTGTACCTTATCGTACATTATACCACCATACTACACTTTATGTACTTGCATTAAACTTAATTTATATCTAAACACATTACACCACATTAACCCACACACCATATATAAAATTATATACATATACTATTCCATAACATACACTATACAACACTATATTATATTGCACCACACCATTATATTTCCTTTTTATTATTATTTATTTACATATTGCATTAAAACATGTCACAAAATTCGTCCCCCCCGCCTTCCATGTCACACCTTGAGGCATATAATACAACCTCCCCTCTTCACCCATCCCCAAACTCCCCCATCCACAGCACTTCTCCAGGAGCCTCGCTCCGTACCACTAGGCCCGCAGGACAAGTCCTTAGAGACCTACTCCTCACAACAAACAATCCCCCAGACTCGCTGCTACGCGAAGCACTGCTAGCAGCGCGATCCGCACTCCAAGACCGCTCCCTCCTCCCGACTCTCTTAAAATTATCAAGAGAGTTAAACCTCCCGAAGGAAGTAGTCGAGGCCTCCTCAGAGGAATCGGACTATGAATACACAACCCCTCCTGCAACTTGCACCTCCTCCTCTTCCACCTCTTCAAACTGGACCACCCCAGTGAGTAAAAGAAAGAGGCCCCAAAAAGATACCCCTTCTCCCACCCCCACCAGCCCCAAAGCCAAAATTGCCGACACCAGAGCCTCGCCCTCCCCTCCCCGCCCAACTCCTACGGAAGGCAACCCCCCACCTCATACCCTGCCAACCTCGCCCAACTCCCAACCGACCACAACTCCCACCGAACAACCCAAACCCTCCAGGATCCCCCCAATCATCCTCCACAAAAAAGAGGATCTCAAAAAGACTTCCGCCCTTTTCACGGAAAAGGGAATCGACTTCCTTGCGATAGCAAGCGGTAAAACCATTAAAATCATTGTCAAATCGCCTCTCACCTTCAACAAGGCCACAAAGGCCCTCAAAAACTCCAAAATTGAATTCCACTCCTTCTCCCTACAGGAAGAGAAGCCCCTCAAGGTCGTCCTCAGGGGACTTCCTGAAGACTTCTCCCCTGAAGAAATCAAGGAGGATCTCCTTAAAAAAGGCTTTCCCGTCCTGTCTGCCCACAGGATGAGAACGGGAGCAGAAAGGCGAGAAATCCCACTCGTCCTTATAAACCTCACTAGAGGAGAGGATGGCAAGTCCATCTTTAACAAGCTGGACAGCGTGCTCCACGTTGTGGTGAGGGTTGAAAGTCTGAGAAATCAGACCGGACCCGTTGGTCAGTGTTACCGCTGCCAACGACACGGCCACTCGGCGACGAACTGCTTTGCGGCAGCCAGATGCCTCAAGTGCGCCGGAGACCACCACCACAGCGAGTGCACTAAAAGCCGCGAAACCCCAGCCACTTGCGTCCTCTGCTCTGGTCCACACCCCGCAAACTTCAAGGGGTGCCCTGAAAACCCAAAAAACCACAGACAGACGATCCCGCCCCATCCCATACCCACCAGAAGCCGCCCCCAAACCACCAGCTACCAACGGCCCCAACCCCTGATGTCCCTAAACCCAAAATGGCCACTTCTCCCAACCCCCTCCGGACCAAACCCCCAGCCCAACTGGCCAGCACCTACCTTCAAAACATTCCCACGCCAAGCTCCTCAACCCCCTCCCACCAACCCGAACCCTACAGGACCCACATCCACCCTTCTGCTCCTCACGCGCAAGCTAGAGGAGTTCACAAAAACAGCTGCCTCCCTCCTTCAGGAAGCCCAAAACATCATAAATGGCTAGACCCCCCCGCAAACCCACCCACCTTCAAATCGCGTTTTGGAACGCAAACGGTCAAGTTAGGAACTTCAAGGCTGAGGTTGAGCTCTTCCTCGAAGAACACAACCTTGACCTCCTCCTAATCAACGAGACATGGTTGAAACCAGTACACAAGCTCACTATCAAGAACTACAATACACTTAGGACAGATAGACTCAGATGCAAAGGTGGTGGTACGGCAATAATCGTCAAAGACAATCTAGATTATTGCGAAATACCAGCACCCAATCAAATAAAGCTGGAAACCACCACATTAATGCTCAACACACACTCAGGTCCCCTCAAACTTATCTCCATATACTGTCCGCCAAACACTCAGCTAGACACAACCGAACTAGACACACTGCTCCAAGATAACACACCCACCATCATTGCAGGCGACCTAAACGCCAAACATGGCGCATGGCACAGCCGAAACAACAACACCAAAGGGAACGCCCTACACAAATATTCACTCACGCACAACATTTCCATAATCGCCCCAGACTCCCCAACCATATTCCCCTTCAACAATGGAACCCCTGATGTCATAGACATCGCCATCCTCAAAAACACCCCCTTCAGATACTCCATAAAAGCCGTCCAGGAACTGTGCTCAGACCACTGCCCGGTCCTACTGCACCTCCAGGATGGAACCCCAACAGACCCCACCACACCAGTACACCAAAAGATCCTCTGGCACAAGCTGCCACATTTTCTAGACAAAATTAGCCCTCCTGGCCCCATCCTGAACACTACACAATTGGATGAAGAAGTCTCCAATTTCACCAACACTATTCAAAATGCCCTTCAGGCAGCCACCAACACGATAAACAAAAAACAACACCAAAACGACCTTCCTCAACACATCAAAGAACTCATACGCGAAAAAAATCGTGCCCGGAAACAATGGCAACGAACAGGAGATCCCCTTCACCGCATGCACAAAAACAGACTATCAGCCGAAGTTAAGTTAGCCCTCACTGAACTTAGGAACGAAAGATGGCACGACTTCATATCCTCCCTAAACAACGACTTAAACGCAGGATACAAATTAGCTAGAACACTCAGGACACCACACCACAGAATCACCGCGCTCAACACTCCATCCGGCCCAGCATACACAGCACAAGATAGAGCAGAGGCTTTCGCGGATAGCTTAGAAGCCCAATTCACACCGTTCACAGATAAAGACATACCAAACCACATCACCCAAGTTGAAGACCAAGTCTCAGAAATTCTGACAATGACCGCTCACGACCCCCTACACCCGACGACCCCCCAAGAAATTTCAAAGATCATCAAATCCCTCAAAAAACGCAAAGCCCCTGGTCCTGACCAAATTCAGAACAAGGTCCTCCAGAACCTCACCTCCAAGGGAATAGAGACACTCACGTCCCTCTGCAACGCAGCCCTCTCTCTCACCCACTTCCCATCTGCCTGGAAAAAAGCAGATGTAATTCTTATCCCCAAACCCGGGAAGGACCACCAAAACCCAGAAAACCACCGCCCAATCAGCCTTCTTCCCTGCCCTGGTAAAATACTCGAAAGAGTCATCCTAAACCGCCTCAAACCGGTGGTCGAGGAGAACAAAGTTATTCCAGATCACCAACACGGTTTCCGTGAAGCCCACGCCACGGATCACCAACTCCTTCGAGTCGTGGAAATCATCACCAAAGGATTCAACGATAACTGCCACACAGCTATGCTATCTCTAGATGTCAGCAAGGCCTTCGACAAGGTCTGGCATGAAGGCATCATATTCAAACTATCCAGTTTCGGTATCCCCACCGCGATGATTCTCCTCATCTCCTCCTTCCTCAGAGGACGATCTTTCAAAGTAAAACTCAATGGCACCCTCTCCACAGAACGACCTATCAGGGCAGGAGTCCCCCAGGGATCCCTCATCTCCCCAATGCTCTACATAATTTACGCCAGCGACCTCCCCAAACCTCTCTCGTGGAATGTCCACATAGTAAACTTCGCCGACGACAAAGGCATCCTCTCCAGCTCCAGATGCCCCATTCTCGCCACCGCCAGAGTACAGGAGATGGCAACACTCCTGGAACAATGGTGCACAAAGTGGCGCATCATCATAAACCCTTCCAAAAGCGTCGCTGTGCTCTTCACTCGCAAACGTCCCCAACTCCCAGACCCCCTCACCATGTTTGGACAAACCATCCCATGGAAAAGCGAGGTTAAATACCTAGGCCTCACCCTAGACAAAGGTCTCACATGGAGTACACACATAAAAAACAAGTCAACCGCTGCCTCGGGTGTAATGGCTTCACTGTACCCCATGCTCAACAAAGGCAGCAAACTAAACAACAACAACAAGCTGCTGATTTATAAGACAGTCATACGTCCCATCATGACATACGCGTGCCCCATCTGGGGAAACGCAGCGCTATCTCATATAAATCGGCTGCAAGTTGTTCAAAATAAGGCCTTACGACTAGCTCTAGGCGCCCCATTGTGGACGAGAACCTCGCTCCTACATGAAGATGCCAAAGTCCCCACCATCCAAGAATTTATATACTCCCTTTCAGAACGCTTTTACGCTAAAATCCCCCTCCATAAAAACCCATCCATCAACACACTAGCCAGTTATGACGAAAACGATTCCTTCAAATTTAAACGCCCCAAATCTGTCTTAAAGAAACCTCCCCCCCCCGAACCCCCACCGTAACTACCCAAATAACCCAACAAACCCCAGGACAACTACTACTAAAATGTATTATTTATTTATTTATTTATTATTATTTACATATTCACTTATTCACGTATTATGATTCAGTACAATTAGTCTATTCACATTATAACACATTACGCCTTACAATATCACTCACAATATCATTACACAATAACACTATCCAGTCACACTCCACCCCCCCCCAATTCAACTTTAACTTCACACCCATAATTATATAACTTCATTCCCAAACCGCTTCAGAATAATATATTCTCAAAAATTCCCAGTTACCCAACTTCAGATGAAGAAGTCAGGGGTCACAAGACCCGGCACTTCATTTGTCAGTGATGACCAATGACCAATGACCGGGTACCACTCTGTTCCCGATCGTCACGTTACCGGTCTCATACCGCGCACACAATTATAACTCTGCGATTTTATTGTAACATGTTGTATTGTTAGTAATTCGTATATCATAATTTAAGTGTTTAATTTTAAATAACTTTTGTGCATCAATAAATGTAAGTACCAAGACCTGGCGTATTAATTTTCCTCATTATAATTAGTTATTGAATTACGTAATTATAATAATATTGATTCTTGTGTGTATGCTCTCAACAGCACATAAGTAAAAGGGAGAGGTTTGGCCATCCAGGACATACACAGGACAGGTTCGATCCCCGGTGTCCGAGAGTTTCATTCAGATCCTAATACTGTGTAACAAGTTAGTTTCATATAGATTTCATTGGAAACCACACTCCCCTTCATGGTAAACCTCTAACCCCCTCAAAAGGATCAAAATGTTTCGCGTCACAACAAACAACAAAACACTACTGAAG
The DNA here is from genome assembly GCA_963576475.1 of Molanna angustata. Lineage (NCBI taxonomy): Eukaryota > Metazoa > Arthropoda > Insecta > Trichoptera > Molannidae > Molanna > Molanna angustata. The sequence goes on from OY754977.1 coordinate 28,525,634, forward strand.
TATTCTGAAGTTCTGAAAATTTTACATTGCATTTTCAGAAATACCAACATATGTAAAAAAACAAATAGCGCCACCTTTGGAGATGCAAGCGTAAAGTAAAACCAGTGCTACCAATAGAGTGCCACCGGCATGAGTTAGATGCAATTTTTCCTTTACATTCCCACTAAATGTTGTGTACCATTTCAAGAAAATTACGAATCTCTGGTTGGGAAAAGCAGAAGGCAAACATCCGGTGCATAGCCGAGAACTCGGGCAAGTCGATCTCAATATAAATACCCAATATGGGAAGAAACAAATTATCGCTTGATATTATCGAATTAAATTATATCTGCTGAAGTCGAGAGCTATTAGTTGTTTATTTTGTGTGAAGGTTTTGTTTGGAGCTTCTTTTCAAAATAAAAAAGGCATTCATTGTTTTCTTTTTCATATATATCCAGATGTAAGAAATCTGCTAAAGGCCGGTCTTGTAAAAGAAAGACCAAATATTCAAAAATAAAAACTTTATTATAATAAATAATAAAGTTTTTTTACTAAATGTTCCTAAGTAAATATTACTATCGGCGTTTTTATAAAACTATTTTAACTGTCCGTTAGTAGACTAATTGTTGACGCCAATATGTCATTATAATTATTGTCGCATTTTTTTATATCAATTGACATATAATATTGTTGCAACTGCTGTCCGCCCTACACCCAAAATCAGTCTCCTTCCAAACCGCATCCTGTGATGTCCACCATATCTCTTTCTGTTTTCCGCTCCTCAAAAAATCACTTAACGCATCATATATGTTATCACCGCGCGCGTGTGTGAGATTCAATTGAATAGTGACAAGTGGTGATCATCCTTCAAGGGAGAGGACCAAGAAGCAAGTGAGTTTTCCATTATATATCCTTCCTTTGCCTTGCGGTGGTTGCAACTTATCACACCTGCAAAATACAGTCCACTTCTAATTTTCATTTTTTTATTATATTACATATTCGCGTCTTCACTAATATTTGACAGTTACTGTCTAAAGACTAGGTACAATGGATTTTCAATAGATTTATAATGGACTACAATGGGTTTAAAATGGATTGTAATGGATATAGCGGTGCTGTCATTGCAATATATAAACAGAGAGTGTTTAATTTTTGCCTACTTCAAACAATATAAAAAATTACAAAAATGGTGATAATCCTGTATTTTTAAATTAGGTATAATATTTTACAGTGACTATTGAGTGGACTCCTTTTACAAACGAAAACGATATATAATTAAGTCGATGGCAGAGCAGCTATAGCGCTCTGGATTAGTAATCCAGAGGACGCGGGTTCGAATCTCACCTCAACTGATTTAGTTCACAATAGCACAAGCATTTATGCTTAATTTTTAGTAGGTACCTACTTGTTACAATTTCATATTCATTTATTTTTTTAATAGAAAAAATAAGATAAATAAACAATATTCAGTGTCATCAATGTTATGTTGAAATAATATGTTTTGTACACTTTTAGCCGTCTATAATGCTTGAAAACATCAGACAAACTTGTAATCAAATTCGTTTCGGTTATTCAATATCACTGTCGGACGACATTTTTTACTGAAAAATAAGCAATTCAAATCCAAAACATTAAAAATGTACCGCAACATAAAAAAACAAGTGTGTTAAACTCCCTTCCATAACCTATCGTTAACGAACGCTTAATCGGTGGTCCTACCCTCAGTAGGTAAAGGCTTTCGGTATAATTTTACTAAAATTTAACTAACGGATTGTTATAAGACGAAATATAGAGCATTTGTATCAATTTTTGGTTTGATTGGTCTGAAAATCTAACTAACGGACGTTTATAAGACCGCGCCCCCTACCAAATCCTATAATTCAGTTACAGGATATGGTATGTAGCTTTAATATAAGTAATATTTTGATCAAGTTGACTATGGGTCAAATTCATCGGGTAAGTTCTGGCAAATATTCAGGAAAATATCATGTGGAATTTATACATCCGATTCTGTTGGCTTCTTTAAGTTTCTGTTGATATTCTGTTGATTTGTATTAATATTTAAGGTTAATAATTTGGCAAGTATTCTTTATCAATAAGTACATACCATCATCACCAATAGTTGTGTCTAATGTATTACATGAAACTAGTATTTTAAATAATTCAATTAAAATTTTGAAAATTTTGGCATATAACACTGGTTTGATAGGAAAATATGTATTTCCTGCTATATCACTTTAATATTATCCATTTGTGAAGCTGCGTATTGGTACAATGATTTTTTTTTCTCTTAAGGCTTTTCACCCAAAAAAGGATGTTGCAGCCGTTATTAATCAGAAACATTAGTTAACAAAGATTAAGTCAAAAAAATAAAAATGAAATAATAGTCATATTCTTTATAATAGATTTAAATATTAAACAGCGTGATGGAAGATTGGAAAAATATATTGAAAGGAGAGTAACGGCAGGTAATAGAGTGAATGGTGCATTAAGACCGGTAATGGCTGACCCAATTATTTCGAGGCAAGCAAAGCTCGCGGTACACAATGGTATCGTCGCACCGACTCTAATGTATGCTAGTGAGACATGGACATGGCAGAAGACGCATGAAAGTAGAATTAACGCGGTTGAAATGAGGTCACTAAGACGAATGTGTGGTAAAACGATGTATGATAGAATAAGAAATGAGGATATTAGACGAGAATGTATGATTGAAAGAAATATCGTAAGTAAGATGAAAATAAATGCCCTAAGGTGGTTCGGCCACATAGAAAGAATGAGTGATGACCGTCTGACAAAAAAAGTATACAAGGCTGATAAAAGAGGAATGAAAAGTAGAGGTCGGCCAAGAAAGAGTTGGCACGATCACATAAATGGGATTTTGAAAGATGGAGATGTTAGAAGTAAGAATAATAGAAGAGCGTGTATGAGACGATGTATGGACGTGAATGAAGCGAGGAATGTATGTCAAGAGAGAGGAGTCTGGCGTTCGGTTCTCTCTGCCTACCCCAAATAGGGAAATGGCGTGATGGTATGGTATGGTATATTAAACCATGAACTTGAGGAGAGTTCAGCCCAAGAAGGTAAATTGTGGAAATAGGGTAGGTATTGGACATTTTCAAAACTAAAATAAATGTCTAGAGCATCCCTGATTGGACAACCAAACAGAACGTGATTCGGCGTTTCCTCATCCCATCCACATTCGCAGAACGGGGACTCCACCAATCCGAGACGGAACAGATGGCTATCCAATCGCATTTGACCAAAGCGCAGTATAGAAATATAAACAATGTGATGCCTAGATAACCTGTTTCGGTGGAACCAAAAACGCGAGGGGATGGAACTCTGCACTTTTTTATAATGGTAACCCTTGGGGCTATTTTGCCAAAGCGAACACCAGTCTTTCACCCTGTCACGCTCTAAAACACTCAGCAGATCGCACTCAGGAACAACGAAATTGTCCGGAAGATTACCCTGGAGGGCGGCCTGTTTGGCCAATGCATTCGCTCTGGTACCATGATTATTATCTACAAGTTTTCAAATGTGGGTATATTGATTTTCAATTTTGAAAAATATATTTGTTTAATTATTTGTATCAATTCAAGGAGAAACGTTATATTTTGAAAGAAATAATTTTCTTGGGCATAAACATAAATACAAGGTTTCCATTTATATACTTTAAAGAAGCATGCATGTACTTAAAAGCCTTACAGGTAGATAATACCAATAAGAAATGATCCCATTGAGATTTTTCTGAAAATCACATCTCATGTCTTTGATCACGAGTAGGTTCAGATAATATAATATGGGAAGAATATCTCAAAAATTCATTGAATGTCTATTATGATTTCAGTATCGAATTTCGTTGATATAATTTGAGTACCTACCTATTGGAAATATGAATTTGAATTTATTTGTTTTTTTTTTATTTTTGTTTATTCTTTCTCACAATACATGCATATATAATATAAATTGATCAACAACGCTTTACTAGGTATTACCTGTTCTGGGACTGCTGTTAGGTATATTACACTATCGTCAATTTGAATATATACAGCAATATAATTTACATATCATAAATATAAACACAAAATACAAAAAAAGATAACATAATTTAAAAGTACAACATAATTTTAAAAAAGCAACATAATTATTTAAAAACATTAATAGATTCACATTATGAACACACACAAAAAAAACAACCAAATATAATACATGTAGTAAGACATATTATATTTTTATTATATAACTAGTGAACCCCCGGCAAACTTCGTATTGCCTGTATGATTAAAATGGTCCTTCATTACCACCCGTCGCTTCAGACCCTTCAGTACCTCCCGTCCCTTTAGTACCTCCCGTCCCTTCAGTACTTCCCGTCCCTTCAGTACCTACCGTCCCTTCAGAACCTCCCGTCTCTTCAGTACCTCCCGTCCCTTCAGTACCTTCCATCCCTTCAGGCCCTTCAGTACCTCCCGTCCCTTCAGTAGGTAAAGAAAAATTTTAATTCCCGAAACAATACTGGGAAGACCTGCGAAGAGATGAAAGGACAGTTGGACCTTTTTCCAGGATTCTCCAACTTCATAGGTAAAATGAACAAATACATGATAAAGAAGAAGGAAAAAGTTTGAATCCATAAACCGTCCTGGAAGACCAGCGAAGAGATGGTAGGACAGTTGGACCTTATTCTCCCAAGATACTCCACCTTCATAGGTAAAATGACCAAATACACGATGAAGAAGAAGAAGAAGAAAAAAGTTTAAATCAAGAAACTGTCCTAGAAGACCTGAGAAGAGATGGAAGGACAGTTAGAGCTTCTTCTCCCAGAGTATTAGGTCATTTTACCTTCATAGGTAAAATGACCTAATACCCGATGAAGAAGAAGAAGAAGAAAAAAAATTTAATCTATAAACCATTCCGGGCACACGCTCGACAATTCAACAAAGTTTCATTGCAATCGGATGAACGGTTCCCAGGATAATCCATTTCATAGGTAAAATGACCTAATGCCCGATGAAGAAGAAGAAGCAGAAGAAAAAAAATTTAATCTATAAATCATCCCGGGCACACGCTCGACAATTCAACAAAGTTTCATTGCAATCGGATGAACGGTTCCCAGGATAGTCCATTTCATAGGTAAAATGACCTAATGCCCGATGAAGAAGAAGAAGAAGAAAAAATTTTAATCCAGAAACCATCCCGGGCATTCGCTTGACAATTCAACAAAGTTTCATCGCAATCGGATGAACGGTTTAGGAGTGCATTCAACACATACATACATAGATACATACATATATACAAACATTCAAATTTATAATATAGATGTAGATATAATATTTTGATAATTTCAATTATTTATAGTATACGTTCAATAAAATATCATGCCGTTTCCCGATTTGGGGTAGGCAAGGAAGGTTGAATGCCAGACCCTCTATGATTTATGGTATTTAATTTTTAAATGATAATCTAAACTTTGCCTGCACATTTTTTTTTATTATTTTTGTATCAAATATTTTAAAACTCTAATTTAAATCAATCGTAGCCTTCGAGAATGATAGTTTAACTCTCCATCTAATTGTTTTATATTTCTTATCAAGAAATCGCACTAGAAATGAAACTACGATAAACTGTTTATTATGATCTGTGTGAGAAAATACATAAAACAACTTTATTGATGTACAGAGTATTTACGTAATAAATGTAGACATTTTCAAATGTATTAAATGAAAACACTGTATTTAATTCTATAATATATTTATTATTACTTGTGCATAACATATTATAAATAATATTGGAGAAGCATAAAGAAGCATAATGTTAAAATAATAAAATACATACTACAGTATATACATTTTTATTGGTTCATTCCCGGGATACGGACGACCTACTATTCTTCCATCTTTTTGGTATTCTACTAGGAAAACGTTGAACTACAGAGATTTCATTGACAGCAACGCGAGTGTTTCAATTTTATTTAATTTAAAATTAATTTCCTTTAGAATTCTACTAAGTAAATATCTCATTAATTACGTAGATTTTATTGTTTAAAGGTGTCGTTGATTTACGTGGAAGTGAAAAAGTATACATATTTAATAATAACAACACGTGTACATAACATGTGTGTATTTATTTACCTACTAACAGAATTTAAAAGAGTTCCTCGAATAAACTAATTATCATGAAATCCTTTCTGGTTATTTATCTGTTTTCCCAAAGCAAACAGAATATTAATGAAAATGTGTGAGAGAAATTAATATTTATAGGCAATGTGTTACAAAGAACATATTCTGATAACCCAGGTACCTACCATAAGTTTAGTCTGTAATAGGTACTAACAATAATATTGTATGGTATTATTTCCTTACCCTAGCATTTTATAACAAACAAAAAAATGTTATTATTTTTCCCACCTTCACATATTCTCGCAGTGGTCAAGTGGTAAGTCAGTTGAAATCGATGTTGGTATCGTGAGAAAATTTTCAGAAGAAGATATTTAATATTACATAATATATATTTCGTGTAGATCTCGCTTCTACGGGCTGAAAAGATTGGCTAATTAGATTAAATTTCATGTCAATAATAAACTTGCCTCTAGCAAAGATTTTTTTTTAATATGGATATTTTTTAATGAACATTGGAGAGAGAGTTCGGTACAAAATTGATATACAAAGAATGTAAATAGGATCACGAGATGCTAGACTGTATAAAAGACAAGAAAACTAAAAAAAAAATGGGCATATAATGAGAGAAAAAACGTACCAACTCCTATTTATTTTAATTCAGGGAAGGATCCAAGGGGGGAAAAACCAGACGACGAAGAGTTTCAAGGCAAGTTGAGGCTGTGTTTAGGATAAGCACTGTCACTATTTCGGGCCGCCTTTAATAAGGTGGAGATGGCTCTGGTGGTAGTAGAGGAGACGGCGTGAGGAGACGGCGTGATAAGAAGAAGAATGAATAATGTTCTTGAGTAAAATTAAGGATGTATAAATTATCATAATTACATACCATTACGCCATGTCCCTCACGGGGTAGGCATCAGCGCGCTAATCGCTCTGCCATCGACCCATCTTGTTCACGCTTTTAACATTTCCGTCTTTCAAAATACCGTTCACATGGATGTGCCATCCCTTCCTTGGGCGGCCCCGACCTCTCATTCCATTCCTGTCCGCAATGTATATTTTCTTCATCAGTCGTTCCTCATTCATTCTCCACATGTGGCCAAAACAACTCAATGTGTTCAATTTTATTCTATTAATGATTACTTACATAAATCATCATAATAACATTCCCTCAAACAAACAAACGCTTGAATGGAATCAGTCAAAACAATATTTGATCGTGGGTCCTCTGGATTGTTATTTCAAAGCACTACCTAATTCTCCACTGAACCATAGTATAATTTATTTGAGTGTATGTAGGTAAATGAGTTCAAAATTATGAGCTCTGTGTTTCATCTCATTGTATGAAATTGTATTACAAAAGTGAACCAGTTTATTGTGTTACCCATATTAATAAACATTTTAACAAAGCTATTTCCACATCAGTCTGTCTTATTGGAATATGAGAATATAATAGTTACAAATTTTTGGCACGTGTGAAATAAAACTAGAGTAAGAGCCAGAAAGATCCCAATTGTTGAAAAATGTTATTTCAGTTATACATATGTAGGTAGTATGAAGCGTTATGGTACCTATACAGCAGCACTGAGCATACTGCTGCCCACCGAGTGTTCCCGCGAGCATTATACCTACATACCTACATCAAAAATAAAAAAAAAATCTAAAAAAAAATATTAAAACGTGTTTTTTCTTTGATTTATCGAAAAATATAAAAGAAAACTAATATTTTCTCGCTTCGCGGAATTTTTGGTTTAATATATCGAAAAAATCAGAAGAAAACTGAAAACGTACCGCATGGATCATATCTGCAATATCATCGATTTGTTTGACGGTGTGGAGGTTATAATTTTTGCCGATGACATTAAAATCTACATCAAATTATCTTACTTCAAATCGTTTTGAATAAACTGCATAAAAGGTGTTAAATAAATAAGTTACATTTAATGTCAGTATATCAGATTTTGTAAAGCTAGAAATCTTTTTATTTTTCAATATAAGAATAATTTATTTATTTATTTATCGTATGGTACTAGTGAATCAAATGTTTAAAATCAAAATGAACAAAACATAGCAATGACAGCAATCAAACACAAAACAGCACGATATGTCAATCACACATTCACGTCGAGGGCTTCGAGCCAATCTACAAATGCTGGTGTCAATTCGCAAATGTCTGACTTTGGGCTTTCACATGCATGGACGCTGCATTCTTCCAATATGTGTTGCATTGTTTGAAAGGGGTGGCCGCAATCGCAGTGTGCGGATAGAACAATGCCCCACTTTGCTATAAGGTAGTTGCAGCGTCCATGTCCAGTGCGGATCCTATTCAGGGAGGTCCACAGCCTTCTTGGCAGCTCGAAACCTGGAGGTATCTTCGTTGGAATTTCCATGTACCTATTAACATCCAGGTTGGAGCTTACCCAGTCACTGTGCCAAGTCTCATTCAGGCTGAAGTCCTCACTAACAAGGTTACATCCGAGTTTCGCTGCTGGGTTCCTTGAAGCAAGTCTTTGCTGTCCCTCAGACGGTACATCACTGTGGATTGGCAAAGCGCCATTGTCACAAATTCTCTTCCATACATTAAATAGGGAGAATTTTCTTCTTGCGTCAGGGGGAGGTATATGTGCGAGCACAGGAAGCCACTTTATTGGGGTAGACCGGATGGTGCCGCTAATGGTCCTCATGGCCACATTCAGTTGAGTGTCAACTAGTTTTGTATGTGCACTATTGAGCCATACAGGAGCACAGTACTCTGATACCGAATATACAAGGGCAAGTGACGATGTTCTAAGGACTGTTGCACTAGCCCCCCAAGTTGTTACTGCCAGTTTATGGATGATGTTATTTCTGGACTTTAGTTTAGCAGCTGTTTTTTCCAGGTGTTTTTTAAATGTTAGAGTTCTGTCTAGTGTGATTCCTAAATATACTGGTTGGTGATTGTGGGTTATAAAAATAATATAGTTATAAGAATAATATAACTAAAAAACTAGATCTAGGTATAACATTTGATACATCTTGTTCTTTCAATAGCCACATAAATAATATGTTATGTACTAGAGCGGTGCGGATGTGAGGTTATTTTCTTTGAATTTCTGACGAATTTTGTGTTTTACTTTTAAACACATCTTTTTTTACACATCTTAAAATAATTTATAAGTGTGTTTTCATAAAATTCGACAGTTGGGTCACCTTGTTACAAAATTCATTCTAACGTAGGTAATCGAAAAAATCCAAAATAAGTTATTTAATTTAAAAAAATCTTTTCATAGGGAAAATTTAAATTAAGTATTTATTTTGAAATATCTCATAATTTAATACATTAATCAGGCACAAGAATAAAGGTGACATTTTGAATCTTATAAAAATATTTATCGTGACGATAATCTTTCAAACGAACAACAAATTCCAGGGTTTCTCAAACTTTAGAAATACTTCTATATGATAAATTAAACTGTTTAAAATAAAATAAATAAATAAAATATAATATCTACAGGGACTCTCAATAGTTTGAAACTTAATCTTCATACATACGTTCATATAAACAATTAAGTTGTTTCCAGATTTGCGGTAGGAAAAAAGGACTTACTACCACATTATCCTATCCAGACATACATGATGTGTAAAGAAAACAAAATTATCATAAAATATTTAATTAATCTATTTTGACGATTAATTAAACAAACAAGCAGATTTATAGTTCCAATAACATATACAAATAATAGGTACTTACTTAGGTTATTTAATTATGTACTTAGGTACATATGTAATATATTCCAACTTTCGATTTGTTCAAGAGAATTTATTTCTCTTAACATATGGACAAAGTTGTGATGGACTGGAGGCCAAGAACAGGAAGCAGAAGCGTGGAAAGGCCCCATACCAGCTATAGTTCCATGACATTAAAAAAGTGGCAGGTCCAGAATGGCGAAGAATGGCACAGGATAGAGACCAGTGGATGTCCAAGCAGGAGGCCTATGTCCAATACTGGACTCAAGAAGAGGCTGAGTAAGTAAGTAAGTAAGTATCGACAAAGTATCAAGCCAAAATACGCGAGAATTGTATGCAGGGTCTATATTTTTCACGGTTTTTCCATCGTAGAAGTCAACGAGTCAAAAAGTCTACTCAGAATTCTGAGTAGAACGAGTGTGTTTGTGTGTGTCCCTCCCCCCTGATATTATTTTGATCCGCTCAATGCACAGAGCCTAAAATTTTATAAAATATTGAAAATTATAGGCCCTCAAAACTTTTGAGGTCAGAATTTTTTTTTCAGTCAGGGGTTATCAACTTTTAAATTTTTACTTAATTTTTTTATATATCTCAAAAACCATAAAAGCTAGAACGCTGAAAATTGGTATAAATATAGACAAATACAAAATCTCAAACGTTTTTACTAGGAATTTTTTATGATAAATTTATGTGTTTAACTGCCTATATTTACAAAGTTTTCAAAAATATCGAAAAAGCCGAAATACCCAATTAGATAATTTAATTTTATACAAAAATATGAATATTGTAGTAGAAGTTCTCAAACTTTTTTTAACAATTTTTCTAAAAATTGAATGTAGTGACGACATCGCTTCATACAATTTGTAAGTTTACACTACACAACTTACTAACTAATTAAACATACATTCATACATACCATCATGCTGTTTTCATATTTTGGGTACGAAAAAAAGACTGACCTCCATACTACTCTATCATGACACACATAACTAAGTACATGTTTTATATACATAACAAAATATCTTAAAATGTTTATAAAATTGCGTTTGTGTGTTTATAGTTTGGTACGTATTCTTCAATTATACATACTATCGCCATCGACAGTTGGATCTCATGTCTTACACGCAAATGGTTTAATAATATTCTCGTATAAAGAACGGGAGGATAGTTGGTCGGTTGTAAATAAAAATCACCTTTTGATACTTTACCAAGTGTGCATAATCCACCATAATAAATAATAAACAACACGCCATGGCTGTATGTTGTGTAGTGTGAAGGTAGTTGTGGTGTTACACTAGAGATAAGGCCACTTACCACACAACCTAACGAATGCATAACCTTCTTTGATTTACTGCAGGACAGGAGAAGGAGGAACAGAGAGGTGTTGTTACCCCGAAAGATGGCACAATTAATTTCTACATTATGTGAGTTGTTCTCAAACTTAATGTTTTGAGTTGGAATTACTAACTTATATTTTAAGGGTATGTATAAAAGTTTCAACATCGTGTTTCAGCAATAATTGTACAGTGTGCAAATCATAACAATGTTTCAAAGGAGATCGGAAATTTCTGTACGAACTTTTGTTCAAGTAGCGTTGCGTCGGATAATGATACCTGTATGGCGTATTTGTTAACTCGTTTATTTGATCAAAAGATTGTTATTTACTTTATGGATACTTAGAATTATCCATATAGATTTAAATTATAAATATAATCAAAATATTATTGTTTAAATAAAAGATATACATGAAACAGAGTGAATGGAGCACTTAGACCAGTTATGAATGTTCGCAACATATCAAAAGATGCTAAAGTTGCCATTTATAACGCAAGTGAGACCTGGACATGGCAGAAGTCGCACGAAAGCAGAATAAATACAGTTGAAATGAGATCGCTTAGAAGAATTTGTAACAGAACGATGTATGACAGAGTTCGAAATGAAGATACAAGGAAAGAATGTAAGATGAAGAAAGATGTAATTAACAGAATGAAAGTTAACACATTGAGATAGTTTGGCCACTTGGGGAGAATGAATGAAGAACGCCTGACGAAGAAAATATACAAAGCTGACAGGAATCTATAAGAGGTTGGGGGCGCCCAAGAAAAGGATGGCACGACCATGTAAACGATATTCTGAAAGATGGAAATGTAAGAAGCGTGAACAACAGAAGAACGTGTATAAGACGATGTATGAATGTTGATGAGGCGATGAACGTGTGTCAAGACAGAAAAATGTGGCGTTCGGTTCTCTCTGCCTACCCCGTGAGGGACATGGCGTGATGGTATGTATGTATACATGCAATTGATTGTCACTTGGAACATAAAGGATGATTGATTTTTTAAACAATTAACTTTCTTTCTTTTCATGTCATGTTAACCACTTCTGCCCCATCTCTTTTTGTCACACTTGGGGCTGGTATTTCCTAACAGAATTAAAATGGCGGAAATCGGCAATCTAGGAAATATAGTCTTTTGGATCTTGAAATTTGGTTATTTCAACTAATTGTAGATCTATGGTTTTTCACCGTGAAATACAGTCGCATTTTTCTGTGGTTGAATGACTGAAAAGCGAGATATTTATTTAATTTTGCTTCTCGGGCAACTACCATGTACCTACCTACTATATCAAATATTAATTTAACACCCACCCAATAACAAGTTGCCACATTCTGAAGACTTTAATCGTCTCAAGTGCAGAATATTAATCGTCTCACAGATCCAGACTGAAAACACAATTTAAAACTGTGTATTCACCGGGAATCGAACCCGGGACCTTTGGATCAGCAATCAGATCAACTGTACCACGAAGGCCAACAAGGTGTCCGATGTACGTACAATGAGGTAATGTCAATCTCAAAAATATGAAATAATCGACATAATTGTAATAACTGTTGTTATTTAATGTTATAATAAACTACATAGTTGCATGTAACACATGAGATCCAACTGTTGATGGCGATAATATGTATGTATAATTGGAAAATACGTTCCAAACTACAAACACTTTAACACAAATTAATAAATATTTAAAGATATTTTGTTTTTTTATATAAAACATCCATCAGGATAGGATAGTATGGAGTTCAGTCTGAATTTCCTACCCAGTATATGAAAGCAGCATGATGGAGTGAATGTATGTTTGTAGATTAAGTATGTATCAAACTATTGAGTTCCCATAGATATTGTGTAGAGTTTACTGCCTTACAAATTGTATGAAACGATGTCGTAACTAAATTAATTTTTATAAGAATTATTAAAAAAATTTGAGATGAAATACTAAAATATTTCCTATTCTGATTCGTTTCAGAGTACGAAATCGTATATAACCAACGGACGACCGTAGATAAAAGGATTTTATCCGCGCGGTGTGATGTAATAAGGAACAAAAACAAAATATAACTACTTTCAAATTTTGGGTCGTCAGAATATTTCATAGTTGTAAAAATATGTAATTAGTTTTCTAATTCGGGTTTTAGAAAATCCTATGTTTTTTTTTCATTTTAATTTTTTGTCAATGGTGGATCCCAGATATTTTACTTCATCTTTCTAAGCTGTTTAATTTTGATTATTAAATTAATTATATAATATCAGCAATATTTAAAAAAGAGGATTAAAAATGGAGACGCATATTGTTTGTCAATAATTTATGACAGATAGTTTCAAATTACTTACCCAAGGATGTAAAACCAGCATTTTATACTGATAACAACCTTGGAAAACAATTAATAAATGGTAAAGACAAAGGCAAAAAAATGGATATTTCCAGGGTTGACTTGTGAGGACTGTTCCGCGATATATATATTATATCGGAAAGACGGGCCGTAAATTCGAGACTAGAGTTAAAGAACATGTCATATGCTTAAAAAATGATAACTAACATTTAAACTAAACTATCACCAATTTAATATTCAATTCGTTTCATTGTCACAATAAATGTCTGAAAACATCCTACATAAACTCATAACATTCTAAAATCAGAACACAAAACGAATAAAATATGTAAACTTGTTTTCATATAAATGAGACATATGACAGCGTGACGATTGATCGCCAAAAATGGACGACCTTACTTTGACAGTTCGGAATCGACAATGAAGTTTCCGTAATCAAACCATAGATTCAACACCTTCACCTTCATACCTACCCAAATTGGTTATTTTGAATATTAGATAACAAAATAATATTCAAATAGAGTATGATATTGATGGTAAAACTTTGGTTACTATTGTTGTATAATGCAGCGCACAGTTTCGAATTTGTTCCAGATTTCCAAGGATACATTTTGTGACTCAATATAAAACTTTGTCTTCCAATAGGTACGGTAGCGCATCCATGAAAGCCGTGTCAACGGATTTACGGGTAAAATTTAAGTATCTAATATATTTGTATGCGAGAAATAAATAAAGACATGTTATTAAATTTGTATTACGACCGTACCGTAAAATGACGATAATTTGTTTGGTAAATGTCACTATTGGATTGTTACAAATCACTATATAATAGCCATAAACTTATTTTATAACCAAACTCAAATTTATTAGGTACTATCTGAGTCTGTCCATCTATTCCTTTACATTTATCTATACTAGTCAATACTAGTGAAACATCTTGCAAAACTTATCCAATGTTTTTTGCTATGGCAATCCTGTGAGGTCAGATTTTTTTCAAATATAGTATTAGGAAATCCACCTCTAGACGAGTGATTTGTATCAAATGAAAGAAAAAAGTCGAAATTCTAGTGATTGGTTTTAGAGATAAATACCGTATATCAATATAAATTTCAATATTGCTGAATAAATGGAATGAGAGTTTAGCGGCAGGAGATGATAAATGTTGAAAGGTACACTCAAAAAATGTAGTTGTTAAAAATAAATGATTTGCTGCTAATAATAACCAAGCAACTTTGTTAATATAGTACCTGCAAAGTTCGTTGCTAAAAATTGCCAAGTAAATGGTCTGCTAATTTTAACCGAGTAGCTTTGTTAACAATCTGTCAAAATTAATCTAGTAACTTGGTTAACCACGGACAACTTTGTATAATCAGCCAAGTAACCTGTCAAAACTTAACCTACTAACTTTGTAATATCAGCAAAGTAACTGTCAAATTCAACCAACCTAGTTGGCTAATTTCTATCAACTTACTCGGTAATCTGAACTAATTCATTCAGTATCCACAACAAACAACTTGGTTAGATTTAATCAACTCACTCAGTATTCTGAATTAATTTATTCTGTATCCACAGCAAACAACTTGGTTAAATTCAATCTACTACTCAGTAATCTGAACTAATTCATTCAGTATCCACAGCAAACAACTTGGTTAAATTCAATCTACTACTCAGTAATGTGAACTAATTCATTCAGTATCCACAGCAAACAACTTGGTTAGATTTAATCAACTCACTCAGTATTCTGAATTAATTTATTCTGTATCCACAGCAAACAACTTGGATAAATTCAATCTACTACTCAGTAATGTGAACTAATTCATTCAGTATCCACAGCAAACAACTTGGTTAAATTCAATCTACTACTCAGTAATGTGAACTAATTCATTCAGTATCCACAGCAAACAACTTGGTTAGATTTAATCAACTCACTCAGTATTCTGAATTAATTTATTCTGTAGCCACAGCAAAGCTACTTGGCTATTTTCAATCTACTTACTCAGTATTCTGCTAATTTACACAGGTAGGATATTTGGAGTGAAATAAAATACAGGTTTCATTCAAAATTTCATTTATTGCACAGGAATGTGATTTATTGTATTAAAAAAATATTATATTTCTAATACATAGAGACATATTTAACATAATAAATATAAAAAAAACATCTTTTTATTCTCAAGAGTACATAATTTTTATTTCATGCATGTTAGGTTGGTTCTGAAAATGCCAAAAAAACAACAAATTCTGGGTTTCAGATAATTTAAATTAGGTATGAACTCTTTTCATGTAGGTACATGCGATAGTTACCTTTTCTAAAAATTGCTGAAATTGACGATACAACCCTTTCAAAAAGAATTTTGTGGATAAATGAGTCAAAATTTACTAGGGAGGGGATTATAAACCTTCACAATTTATATGCATGTGGTCTAATGAGAATCCTGCGTGGCCCATTTAGTGTACTTTCAGAGAAAATTTAGAGTCAATGTTTGGGCAGGAGTGATAGGCAATATTATCGTGGGACCATACTACTAGCTGGACAACCATAATGGTATAAATTACATGGATTTCCTTCAAAACAACTTGTTGTGTCCGGTTCACTATGCAATAGTATGCCAATTCCCGGATTGGAAGTCTAGGCCCCATTCCGTGGCCCGCACAATCCCCAGAGCTATCGCCACTTGATTTCTATACCTATTTTGTACAGATAATGCAAACATCTTATCTTCTTCAGAATATTTTCAATGAAATTTATTACGTCTAATATTCTGCTCTTGGTTTTCAAGAAAATATTTTACAACTAGAGGCAGCTCATTCAGATATGACCATTCACCCTTTTTTAAACATTTTTTCAATACCAGGACACGTCTTTTTAAAGATATATGTTTCCGCAAACAATTATTTGTTTTCTTGCGAGTGAACGAAGAACGCCTGACGAAGAAAATATACAAATCTGACAGGAACGGAATAAGAGGTCGCGGGCGCCCTAGAAAAGGATGGCACGACCATGTAAACGAGGGGCAGCTGCACAGATGTGCGGTGGTCTGTTGTTGTCCACAGTCACATGTCGTTGGTATTCCCTGTTGCAGGAAGCCCCATGTAGACAGGTTATCCAATGTTCTCCCAACGCCCGTCCTCAGTCTGTTTAGTGTCTTCCACGTACGCCACTCCACGTTGTGGCCCGGGGGAAGACTCTCTTTAAGACTCTCCACTGAATTCTGGCTGCATGTTGTTTTTTCATCTTGCCTCCTTCTATAATGAAACAAGAAATGTTTAATAACAATGATGCATTTAATTTCTATCAGACCATCATGGAGAAATGCAGTCGTGGTACCTTTGTATTAAAGTAAAGGCTCAAAGCTCGACTGCAAAAACTATAGAGCCATAAGTTTGTTAAAATTGAGTACTGTTATAGTGCGAGATTTGATGTATGCAGACGATAAAGTTCTGTTAGCAGTAAGTATGGAAGATCTACAGTATCTTGTAAGTATGGTATATGAATATCCGTATCCATACATCGTACCTACGCCATACATACAAACACATCATGATGAAAAACTCAGTGTGCACTCTCTACATGATATCCGTTGAGTAATTGATGTAAAAAATATGCTTAAAAATTGTGAAATCATGACTCTCCACTATTCCATAGTGTTACACCTTTATAATCAATATTTAAATAAATAAATAAAATATAAACTTTGTTTAACTTACTTTTCGAGGAACGTCCTGTGGATTACATGGAAATGTAGATACATAGGGCGACAAATGTCGAACGAGGTTCAGGAACTGAAAACATACACAGTTCATTAAGTAGTTAATACATCAACAATATACCATCACGCCAGGTCCCTTGCGGGATAGGCAGAAAAGAGAACCGAACGCCACATTTTTCTATCTTGGCATACATTCATCGCCTCGTCAACATTCATGCATATTCTCATACATGTTCGTCTATTGTTCACACTTCTAACATTTCTGTCTTTCAGAATATCGTTCACATGGTCATGCCATCCCTTTATTGGGCGGCCCCGACCTTTCATTCCATTCCTCTCCGCAATGTTTATTTTCTTCGTCAGGCGTTCCTCATTCATTCTTCCCATGTGGACAAACCATCTCAATGTGTTCACTTTCATTCTATTATTGATATCTTTCTTCATCTTACATTATTTCCTAATGTCCTCATTTCTTATCCTGCCACAAATCAAGTATTTGCAAGTAATACATCAAGTGTTTGCTATATGTACATTTATTGCAATTAAATATTTTATTTAACTTACTTATGATGGATGTGGAAAGAGTGGTGAACTTGAGTGGACAATCGTAAGCGGGTATTATCTGGGATGAGACGGTATCCATTGATGTTGACACATAAATGAGTTCTGTAAAAACAAATGTAGAGCGAGCGTTAATCTGTTATTTTCTTACAACTTTGAATTCATTTAATAGCATGATATCACACTGTACAACTTACCATTTCATCATTCGTCCTTTTCCTCATGACTGAGGATAGCGGCTGTAGTCTGTCGCCACACGTATGGCCCGCCTCCATGCCAATCTATTTTTGGCTGAACGCAGAGCACCAGTCACCGAAGACCCCGTCCCTCCACGCTGCCCATCACAACAAGCTTCTCGAGGCAGTCTGGTTCCCTTCTAGCAATGTGTCCAAAGAATTGAAGGATACGTCTGTAACATATCGTCGATAGACGATCCTCGATCCTTAGCTCGTCTAGAATTGACACATTGGTTCTTCTGGCTGTCCATTTATATTTTTCCAATATTGTCGTTAATTCCGTTGAACCACAAGAACATTGATGTGGCATTTGATAACATTGACAACATTGATGTGGTATTTTTAAATAATAAAAATAACACCATTACACCACACAATTTAAAACAAAACAGCAAGACACAAAAATATTTGAACAAGAAAACACGTCGTTTTGAGTTTTGACAGAAGACCAAAGCGAAACGGTTGCGCCGTTACGCGTAATACATATTATTGCCAGAACAAAAAAAAATTCAACATCATTTCAGACATTTCAGTTCTTTCCAGTAAATAAATTCATCTGAATATTTTTAATAAACGCAACATATGTAAAAAAATAAGAAATAACAATTATTTTAATAAATAAAGTAGTTAATGTATTCCATCATGAGAATAAGTAGATATTAAAACGAAATACCATTTTTATATATGGTCATTCCACCAATATCAACCACCGAAACGTAAATATTTGACATGTCGCTTTATACACAAATAGAACGTAGAATCTAACCTTAAAATTTACTAAATACAATATTCGTCAACATTATTATTGAATGAAATTGTTTATTTTTCAGTGTGTTAATTCAAGAAATGATGTTAAGAAATTGATCCTAATTTTCTATTACAGTTTTACGTTCCCGAGGTTTTTTCTTAAAAACAATTTTGTAATATGAAAGTGTAGTTCTTTTAGGATCGTTTTATCATTATCAGTATACTATACAAGTCATTCCTGTGACAGGCTCCAAATACAACGAAATTAATATGTTTTAAAATTAATGAAACGCATTTTTTCAAGTTAGCCAGTGTGATATTTTTTTTAATATTAAAATGACAAATGAAAGAAAAAATCATGAATATTAAGTTCAAGCATATCAAAATAATAATAGGTATACATCTGCAAAAAAATTTGCTGTCTAACTTGCTTAACTCAGAAAGTATGTTGCCTTAGTATGAAGCAGTGCTCAACTGCAACACAATCGCTGTCAACTTTAATTCAGTTGCAATATGGATTTCGAGGAGGAAACATTATTTATTCTACTATAAAATAACTGACCTACATGGGCACATCCAACATTGAAAATACTGAATATTTCACACTTTTGTATCCATTACAGAAACATACAACAAAATCTTTTTAACTGATGTCAATGAAGAACTGACTCATATTTAATTTTATTTATTTTGTTCTTTTTATTTTTTTAAATATATTATTTCATATTTTATTTATTTATGAAATAAAAAATGAAATAAAAATTAGGAAATGGACACCGTTATAAGAAAAAGTATTTCTCCTAAAGAAAGTCTAGCAATTGTAGTGGACAGATTGAAGAAGTTGTGTATTGCTGTCCCAACTAATCTAAGAATTTAGCTACACGGCGAAATTCGACCGCAATCCGACTGCTCATTTTGGCTACGACTGCTCAAGCGGTTAGTGTTTTGTAAACAAGAATTTTGCACTGGAACTGCAAACATCCGTGCTGCAACAGTTTGAAACAGCCAACCCCGACTGTTTCAAGCACTTTCTATGGCGACCCATAGTCTTTTAACATTTTATAAATAACAATTGAGTGAAAAATCCATATATTATTTATATTCCGAATGACACATCATGCCAATCAAAATATTTAGAAACCAGAGGAAGCAGCTATCTTAAATGCGCTGGAAGAGATTGCAGATATGTTGAGTTTATTAAAGAATACTATATATCAGGGGTGGCCAACCGACTATTAGTCCAGTCGATCGTGGCAAGGCAAAAAATATAAACATACATAAATACGTAGAACAGATTGCGCAACGTAATCACCAACTGCTGCACCCATCACGTTACGTTCACGTTGTCACGTTACTTTATTTATCTAGATTTCTGGGCATTGGTTTCCAACGAGAAATATCCATGTTTGAAGAAATGTGTTGAACAATATTGCATTTGTGTTTTGGTTCAACATATTTATGTGAATCAGCATTTTCCTACTCAAAGCAAACAAAAAATAAACACCGTTCTCGCTTGACAGACGCTCATACACTGGATTCTTTAAGGTTAGCAATTTCCAACTACAAACCTGATTTTGCTAATCTAACGGAAGATGCTCAGACGCAGTGCTCACACTAATATACAAGTTGATTATGGCCTTATAAGCCGAAACGGTCGTCGGGAGAAAAATAAAATAAATTGTGGAATTATATATGTGTTCATATTAATCATTGTCATAATATACAAGTAGTTACTAAGAATAATTTTCAGTTTTATGTTTTCCCTCTTAATAAAATTTAAAAAATACTACTTAATTGTGTACTAAACCATGCTGTTTCATTTAAAATTTCAAGAAGTATGTAATTGGTAGATCGCACAGGGCTTCCTCAGTAAACAGTAGATCTTGGATCTAATCAAGTCGGCCACTCCTGCTATATATAATATATTATCATGCAAGTATTAATAACAAAAGCGTTGTTCCTATCTAAAGATCTGCAACCATACTATGGATAGTATGCCATGTCCTAGTAGACTTGCATAGTATGGTGAAAATGAATACATTATCACACTGCCTACAGTTATAAGCAAATAACTTGAGAAATCACATGGGCTGCGTAGAGCGTCAATTTGGGTATTTTGCTTAGGTTGTACACCTATATGCAACCATCCACGATGAAAATTCTCAAGTAATTCCCTCAAGAGTATACTTACTCTATTTTGATATAAGTATATTTACTTTGTTTTATTTTTTTTCACATGGAGAAAATGTATTTGCAGTCTAAATGAGGTTTGATAAATATATAGTATGCAGACAAGTTCATTGAATATAAATATTTTTTTTTTTACTATCATAGTTCACTATCAGGATTATTCAGCCCTTATGGTTTTAACACAAACTACATTGTTAACATTAATAATATGTATATTGATAACACTAATAACATATTGACCCTTCTTCTTGTTACTCTAGGATTTGTGTTAAAATATAACTTGTTTAATATCGTTGGGACATAAAGTTAACCGTTTATGATTTTAAGCAACACAAACAGAACGGCCAACTCTCTCCTCCTGCACAGGCTGTTCATTCCAAAGAATAAGTAAATTGATTGTGTCACACTGAATTTCCATTGAAATCCTTATATTCTTTAGTTAATATCATAGTGAGGTGACCAGACAGTTGAGCAGTTGATATTCAATGATGCTGAGAGTATAGTGCAATGATTATCTATTTATTTAATTTGTGTATGGTCATAGTATGGGTAGGCTATAGTTAGTCTACATATAAAGCCTAATATTCTGTATGCTTTCCCCAGCATGGCATCAACATGAATATTAAACAACAATCCAATATCCACGATTGACTCACACTTTTCAAATGGGTGTATGTTAATGTTACATATTTATGTAGATATTTATTTTATTATTTGTGAATGTTATAAACTGACATTAACTAATATTGAAGTTATGAGTTATTTATATTAGTTATATTAACTAATACATACATACCTAAACACAATAACCATATTGGGGCAGAGAAAACCAAACACCACAAAACCAATCTTGACAAATCAATGATCTTGACATAATTGGACATAATACATTCTTTACATTCATTAATTGCCCCATTATGGTCTCTTATTATTCAGATTTGTATGCTAGGTTAATTTTTTCAGGATATTATTAATTAATGTGGTCATATAATACCATTAATTTGTATGTATTTGTATAGCTCATTTTGTTAGATGCTTATTATTCATTCTCTCTTTTGAAAAACGGAAAATACTAAATGGTAATCCAGCTTTAACATCAAAATAGTATAAACATCTTTACATTACACCTCAAATGTAAATATTAGCAAATTAACACAAGATATTTGTGAATAATAATGATAATCTTTGACGAATATCTCATCTTAATTCAACTTAATTCAATTATTTTTCAGTGTCACATGTCTAATTTGACGAGTATTATACTTTACTTAATCATTTTTTAATGTGACATATCATATTTGGCGAGAATTATACTTTATATAATATTTTTTTTAATATATCGTGTCAAATTTGAGAAATATTAATATTTTTATGTATAAAATGTCAAATTTGACAGATGCCAAATACAAAATGTCCGTATAGGTACCTGTTACTCGGTAAAATTTAAACAAGTACATTGCTATTGGTAAGCAACTTCATTCTAACAGTATTATATTCGCAAATAATAACCAAGTGCAACTTTGTTATTTTTAATCATGTATAGGTCAATAACTACCAACATGACTTTTTACATTGCTATTGGTAACCAACTACACGTTAACAGTATTCAATTGTTAGATAATAGCCAAGTGCAACTTTGTTATTTTTAATCATATATTGGTTAATAACTACCAATATGACTTTAACCGAGCCAAAAAGGTACTTTGCTAACTTTAGATTTTTTCAGTGTAGTGAGTGGTACATTTAAGTTGAAATAAATGGAATTTAAATGGAAGTCATATTGGAAGTGCATCGGAGATTCAAAGAATATTATTCCCTCATCAAGCACAAGGTTTTAATCTTTTTGATGAGGTAATGCAACAATTTTACTATAGTAAATATCATAATGTATTGTATTAATTTATTTGTAATGTTATTAAACAAAAAAAGATGTTAAATAAATATATACATATATAATTTTTTTTTCAATATTAGACACTGTCACTTTATGGTAGAACTCCATAATCAATTAAAACTATGAAAAAATTATATTTAATTTTACTTTCTACTTAAATTTTTCGCAAACGCGACTCCCATTCACCGACTCCCCTTTCATATCTATTGTTGTTATCCTCTTTGTGAATCTATATATGGATGGTCTTCATCATTACTGTTCACCATTCTGACGATGCTCATCATAGAGCGATACCGGTGAATGGGAGTCGCTTTTGCGAAAAATTTAAGTAGATCGTAAAATTAAATATAATTTTTTCATAGTTTTAATTGATATAATTTTTTTTTCAGAATCCATTGATTTTCAATATTACATGAATAGTTAAAAAAAATCATTTTGTGGAGTATTTTTGAAATGTATTTTTTCTTATGGCATATTTAAAAAAATCATTTTGTGGAGTATTTTTGAAATGTATTTTTTCTTATGGCATATTTAAAAAAAATCATTTTGTGGAGTATTTTTGAAATGTATTTTTCTTATGGCATTTTTTGATCGATTAGTTGGTATGACATATAATCTCAACCCTACCGTTTTGTTATTTATTGCACAACTCTTGAAATTTATTAAAATCAAATTATGTATGATGGCACAGTTGGTAAACCGTTTGGCTTCTGAGCGGGCATCCTGGGTTCAATCCCCAGCAGAGGATAAATTCATTTATATCTCACACAAATATTGCTTCTCTGGACTGGAAACATTAGTTAGTTGGAAGAAATATCCACTTTTGCATGGTGCATGTAAGTTTTTATTATTATTGTTCAGTCTCTTTGCGGGGAAACCGATGAAAAATAAACAAAACAACGAAGTTGTCAAGTTGCTTAGTTATTTTGTAGGTATATAATTTATGGTGGTGATATTAAAAATTTACGAACTATCGAACATGTTTTTATTGACAAACATTTTTTCAACATGTCAAAAGAGACGAAGTTGGGATATTGTAGAAGAGCGGGTGTCGGTCGCACATAAAAAATAAAAATAAAAGTGTAAAGAATGCTGGATGTAGGCCTCTTCTAAAAGCTTCCACTCGTCTTTTTTTTGGGCTTTTTGAACCCATCTATTTCCAGCGACAGGGACAATATCATCGGCCCATCTTTTCTGGGGCCGGCCTATTCCCCTTTTCATATTCCATGGTCTCCAATTTACAAGTGATGATTTGGAAGAACTTCATATTATGATAAAAGAACTCCACGATGCTTCCCTAATGGTCGGCCTGGAAATTAATATTAACAAAACGAAAATCATGAGTCCATCTAACAGCACTATCGATAATAAAATAATTGAAGCTGTTGAAGAATATATATATATATATATATATATATATATATATATATATATATATATATATATATATATATATATATATATATATATATATATATATATATATATATATATATATATATATATATATATATATATATATATATATATATATATATATATATATATATATATATATATATATATATATATATATATATATATATATATATATATATATATATATATATATATATATATATATATATATATATATATATATATATATATATATATATATATATATATATATATATATATATATATATATATATGTTAAATCTAAGGTTTTCGCGAGTACAAAATATGTTATTATTAAGTATTTTGGGGATAACCCGCGTCAAATTCTGATTCCCGAGAGAATCAGTCGTCTGCCGACGTTTCGTCTGAATCACATCAGACATTTTCTAAAGGCGCCTTGTTAATAAATTTTCGTCTCGAGGGATAGTGCACGCACGTCCGTTCGAGTCGAAAGCTTACTAACAAGTGAAAGTTTGAAAGGAAGCCGCGTCAAGTGTTAGTGGAGGGGTGGGTTTCCCCAATGACGTCATTATTGCGTTTTGTTTGGCTTCTAGTGACTCTAGTACTTAACGGTATATTGTTTACAGGTGGATTATCAGTTTTCGGCTTACTAAGAATTTTACTAATGTTTTTAATGTGACTATTGTTTGAAATATCGGTAGTTTGATTGCTATGGTTTTTAAAAATGTTGTTTTCAAGTACACTTGTCCATGCGGTCGGGATTCGAATGCTATCGTCCCTGTTATTCATTATACTGTTGCTTCTTTTATATATTTCGATTGCTTCCCTGTAAATTCTAAATGTTTCATTGTTAATATTCGCGACTACTTTTGAATTTTCAAAGTCTATGGAGTGATTTTCGGTCAATGAGTGATTTACAAGAGATGAAGTTAGTTTCCGGTTTTTAACATCTACGCGATGTTCAGAGACGCGCGCCGAGATTCTGCGATTTGTCCTGCCTATGTAAGTTTTTGAGCAATCACCGCATGGGATTTCGTAAATACCGTGTGACTCTAATGGTATTTTATCTTTCGGACTTTTTAAAAAGGATGAAATTTTGTTGTCTGTTCTAAAAATGGTGCGAATATTATGTTTATAAAGTAGGTGACTGATTTTGTCTGTAGTGCCTTTTATGTAAGGCAAAAATGCAATGGAGAGTGGCTTTACTTTAGTTGACGTATCTTTTTTATTAAAATTTTTATTAGTTTGATTTTTTACTGCATTATTTATCGTAAAATTAGAAAAACCGTTATTTCGTAGCGCGTTTTTAAGATACTCTAATTCGTTTTGAATGTTTTCGGAGTCGGCTATCCTTAATGATCGTGTTACCAAGGTGTTTGCTACAGAGGCGATTTGTGCTGGATGATGGTTCGACGATGCGTGGAGATATCTGTTGGTATGTGTTGATTTTCTGTACACAGTGTGGCCGAGAGTGCCATCGTCTTTTTTGATTACGAGAACATCAAGAAAAGGTATTTCACCGTTGTTTTCTATCTCCATTGTGAATTTGATGTTATTGTGGAGATCGTTCAGAAAATCAAGAAATTTGTTAAGTTCCTCCAAACCGTGAGGCCATATAACGAAGGTATCGTCCACGTATCTAATCCATAGCTTTGGTTTTAAGCGCGCTCTATCTATAGCTTCCTTTTCTAACTTGGTCATGAATATGTTAGCGACTGGCGGTGAAAGAGATAGACCCATTGGTGCTCCTTTTACTTGTTTGTACATGTCGTTATTATAAGTGAAAAATGTGTTATTGAGGCAATGTTCTATTAAAGTTATTATGTCATTCGGTGGGTCACTCATTTCTTTAATTGCTTGAAGAGCTTCGTCTGTGGGTATATTGGTAAACAAGGATACGACGTCAAAACTGACAAGGATGTCGCCCTTGTTTAATTTTTGATTTTTAATGATTTGTATAAAATGTTCCGAATTTTTGACAAAAGATTCCGCTGATTCTACATCTGGTTGTAAGTAGTTGGCAAGATACTTTGATAACATTTGAAGTGGAGAACCGACAGAACTGACTACGATACGATCTAATTTTACGATAAATAATGCAGTAAAAAATCAAACTAATAAAAATTTTAATAAAAAAGATACGTCAACTAAAGTAAAGCCACTCTCCATTGCATTTTTGCCTTACATAAAAGGCACTACAGACAAAATCAGTCACCTACTTTATAAACATAATATTCGCACCATTTTTAGAACAGACAACAAAATTTCATCCTTTTTAAAAAGTCCGAAAGATAAAATACCATTAGAGTCACACGGTATTTACGAAATCCCATGCGGTGATTGCTCAAAAACTTACATAGGCAGGACAAATCGCAGAATCTCGGCGCGCGTCTCTGAACATCGCGTAGATGTTAAAAACCGGAAACTAACTTCATCTCTTGTAAATCACTCATTGACCGAAAATCACTCCATAGACTTTGAAAATTCAAAAGTAGTCGCGAATATTAACAATGAAACATTTAGAATTTACAGGGAAGCAATCGAAATATATAAAAGAAGCAACAGTATAATGAATAACAGGGACGATAGCATTCGAATCCCGACCGCATGGACAAGTGTACTTGAAAACAACATTTTTAAAAACCATAGCAATCAAACTACCGATATTTCAAACAATAGTCACATTAAAAACATTAGTAAAATTCTTAGTAAGCCGAAAACTGATAATCCACCTGTAAACAATATACCGTTAAGTACTAGAGTCACTAGAAGCCAAACAAAACGCAATAATGACGTCATTGGGGAAACCCACCCCTCCACTAACACTTGACGCGGCTTCCTTTCAAACTTTCACTTGTTAGTAAGCTTTCGACTCGAACGGACGTGCGTGCACTATCCCTCGAGACGAAAATTTATTAACAAGGCGCCTTTAGAAAATGTCTGATGTGATTCAGACGAAACGTCGGCAGACGACTGATTCTCTCGGGAATCAGAATTTGACGCGGGTTATCCCCAAAATACTTAATAATAACATATTTTGTACTCGCGAAAACCTTAGATTTAACATAAATAACCTCTACGGGGAGGAAATATACAGTGAAACAAAAAAGTTTGAAAAATTAAAGTCAAAACACGCTAAGCTTCTATGTGACCTAACCTTTTTGTGTCGATGTCGTGATAAAAAAGTAGTGCCAAAGTGTTTTCAACTGAGACAACGCGGTAGCAGAAAATCGGTGAGAAAAATTCTTTATAATACTAGTTTTTCCCTCATACGCGACGAAATCGGTTACATTCATTTACAATTACATACACTTGGTACTGATATTAGAAATCTTCATATAAAACTTGCTAATATATTACACCCGTTAATATGGTCCGAATTAGATAATCTCATTCATAATAGGATTGAAACGAATAATAAAATAAACTCCGACCGCCAAATAAGTAAATTCACGCGTATCGAAAATAATATCAAAAAACAAGAATACCAACAGTCGTTAAATACCGATAAAATCATTCACAATCTCACTGATCTAAAATTAAATAACGATACAATATCTGTTCTAAGTAAAGGTTTTAATTTTGGTGTTGTTCCTCCGAAAATTCCGAAAGAAGACATTGTTACGGGAATCGAATCAGCCGTGTGTAAACTACCAAATAATATAGCCGAAACTATACGACAAGAAACTTGCCATATACTTAGAAAATCGCTTCCGCCGAAAAGAAATATATCTCTCGATGAAATACGAGCTCTTAAAGAATTACGCGCAAATAAAGATATAATTATTCTTCCGGCAGATAAGGGAAACGCAACAGTGATCATGAAAAGCGAAGATTATCACATTAAAATAACTAATTTGCTTAACGATCCGGCTTATAAACTGCATCCTAATAATCCTATAACATACTTAGAAAAAACGACTAAAACAAAAATTATGTCATCCAAATTAAGTCCAGAATTAAAAAAGTCGTTAATACCTAGAGAAAAATCGTCACGTTTTCCGAAATTATACGGTTTGCCAAAGATTCATAAGACGGATGTTCCTCTTAGACCCATAGTCAGTTCTGTCGGTTCTCCACTTCAAATGTTATCAAAGTATCTTGCCAACTACTTACAACCAGATGTAGAATCAGCGGAATCTTTTGTCAAAAATTCGGAACATTTTATACAAATCATTAAAAATCAAAAATTAAACAAGGGCGACATCCTTGTCAGTTTTGACGTCGTATCCTTGTTTACCAATATACCCACAGACGAAGCTCTTCAAGCAATTAAAGAAATGAGTGACCCACCGAATGACATAATAACTTTAATAGAACATTGCCTCAATAACACATTTTTCACTTATAATAACGACATGTACAAACAAGTAAAAGGAGCACCAATGGGTCTATCTCTTTCACCGCCAGTCGCTAACATATTCATGACCAAGTTAGAAAAGGAAGCTATAGATAGAGCGCGCTTAAAACCAAAGCTATGGATTAGATACGTGGACGATACCTTCGTTATATGGCCTCACGGTTTGGAGGAACTTAACAAATTTCTTGATTTTCTGAACGATCTCCACAATAACATCAAATTCACAATGGAGATAGAAAACAACGGTGAAATACCTTTTCTTGATGTTCTCGTAATCAAAAAAGACGATGGCACTCTCGGCCACACTGTGTACAGAAAATCAACACATACCAACAGATATCTCCACGCATCGTCGAACCATCATCCAGCACAAATCGCCTCTGTAGCAAACACCTTGGTAACACGATCATTAAGGATAGCCGACTCCGAAAACATTCAAAACGAATTAGAGTATCTTAAAAACGCGCTACGAAATAACGGTTTTTCTAATTTTACGATAAATAATGCAGTAAAAAATCAAACTAATAAAAATTTTAATAAAAAAGATACGTCAACTAAAGTAAAGCCACTCTCCATTGCATTTTTGCCTTACATAAAAGGCACTACAGACAAAATCAGTCACCTACTTTATAAACATAATATTCGCACCATTTTTAGAACAGACAACAAAATTTCATCCTTTTTAAAAAGTCCGAAAGATAAAATACCATTAGAGTCACACGGTATTTACGAAATCCCATGCGGTGATTGCTCAAAAACTTACATAGGCAGGACAAATCGCAGAATCTCGGCGCGCGTCTCTGAACATCGCGTAGATGTTAAAAACCGGAAACTAACTTCATCTCTTGTAAATCACTCATTGACCGAAAATCACTCCATAGACTTTGAAAATTCAAAAGTAGTCGCGAATATTAACAATGAAACATTTAGAATTTACAGGGAAGCAATCGAAATATATAAAAGAAGCAACAGTATAATGAATAACAGGGACGATAGCATTCGAATCCCGACCGCATGGACAAGTGTACTTGAAAACAACATTTTTAAAAACCATAGCAATCAAACTACCGATATTTCAAACAATAGTCACATTAAAAACATTAGTAAAATTCTTAGTAAGCCGAAAACTGATAATCCACCTGTAAACAATATACCGTTAAGTACTAGAGTCACTAGAAGCCAAACAAAACGCAATAATGACGTCATTGGGGAAACCCACCCCTCCACTAACACTTGACGCGGCTTCCTTTCAAACTTTCACTTGTTAGTAAGCTTTCGACTCGAACGGACGTGCGTGCACTATCCCTCGAGACGAAAATTTATTAACAAGGCGCCTTTAGAAAATGTCTGATGTGATTCAGACGAAACGTCGGCAGACGACTGATTCTCTCGGGAATCAGAATTTGACGCGGGTTATCCCCAAAATACTTAATAATAACACATATATATATATATATATATATATATATATATATATATATATATATATATATATATATATATATATATATATATATATATATATATATATATATATATATATATATATACCTTGGACAGAAGATAAAATTAGGAAAAGATAACCAGACAGCAGAAATACCCAGAAGGATCGGACTAGGTTGGGCAGCCTTTGGGAAACTTAAACATGTCCCAAAAAACAGAGATATTGCCACATGTCTGAAAAGAAAAGTGTTTGAAACATGTATCCTGCCTGTGCTTACGTATGGTCTGGAAACTATCACGCTAACTGCGAGGACCATGATACATAAGCTTAAATGCACTCAGAGATCCATGGAAAGACAAATGATAGGCGTAAGTCTAAGAGACAAAATTAGAAATGAAGAAATCAGCAAATCAGACGCCAGACAAAAGTTGTTGATGTTATGGATCGAGTTGCAAAACTTAAATGGCAATGGGCAGGTCATGTTGCCAGACAGGGTACGGACAGATGGGCACCCAGAATTCTAAATTGGAGACCATGGGATATGTAAAAAATTAAAATAAATAAAAATAAAAAATAGCACCTACAGGGCTTACGACCTGTCATCGGCTGGTTTTATCGACAGGTCGTAAGCCCTGCCTCTCTATTGAGCTGTTGAAAACTATTGAGCTGATCTCTATTGAAAAAATGTTTGTCAGTAAAAATATCATTTGACTCCCGAAAGGGAAAAAAATCCAATGTTTGCGTATATGCAATTGAAAAAGAATATTCGATATCGAACATGTGTTTATAATCACACTCTTTTGATACTGTGTGACTAGAAAATTGGGCAGATCGAGTATATTTTTATGCTATCAATAATACAATTCCTGTAATAGATGATATAATAAACTGTAGGTACTATTGTAAATTTTGTCCCCATTGGATTTTGTTCTGCTAGAAGGATGTATTTTTATATTTTTTTCTATATGTTTTTGTTCAAAATTTGTTGTATTTGGAATAGATATTTCAATTAAATGGGTTTGCTTTGTATTTTTCTCAATCAGGGTTATATCGGGTCCATTGTGCAGGTGCACATGAGATCCAACTGTCGATGGCGATAGTATGCATAATCAAAGAATACGTACCAAACTAGAAACAACACAAATTAATAAATATTTGAAGATATTTCATTTTCTATATCTAACATGTAGGTATGTTTGTCAGGATAGGATAGTATGGAGGTCAGTATGTTTTTCCTACACAGAATATGAAAACAGTATGATGGTATGTATGTATGTTTAAGTATCAAACTATTAAGTCTTCTTACATATTGTGAATAGGCGACTACCATACAAATTGTATGAAGTGATGTCGTCACTAAATTCAATTTTTATATAAATTGTTAAAAAAAAATTGAGATGTGCTAATACAATGTTTATATTTTTTATATAAAATTAAATTATCTAGTTGGGGTATTTCGGCTTTTTTCGATATTTAAAAAAAAAATGGAAATATAGGCAGTTAAACTCATAAATTTATCATAAATAAAATATTTTTCTTAATAAAAAATGTTTGAGAAAGCCTGGAATTTAAAAAAAAATAATTTGAGATTTTGTATTTGTCTATCTTTATACCAATTTTCAGCGTTCTAGCTTTTATGGTTTCTGAGATATATGGAAAAATAAAGTAAAAATTCAAAAGTTGATAACCCCTGACTGAAACAAAAATTCACAATTCTGAGTATAAAAGTTTTGTAGGCCTATAGCTGTTTATATATTCTGAAAATTTGGGCTCTGTAAATTGAGCGGATCAAAAGTTATAAGGGACACACACACACACAGACACACACACAAAACTCACATAAAATGTTATACTCCGAATTCTGAGTAAATCCATGTACGAGAACATATATGCTGCGAGGCCTCTAGTTGGTGTTATTAGCATGCAAAAGTCCACTACACCATACAAAATTTTCCTTCGTACACGCATCTTGGCTTAATAATGTCGATTCATTAAGAGAATTGAATTCTCATGAACGAATCGACAGTTGGATAACTTATATCTCTATTCCAATACAGTTTATGCGTGAACCAACCATTCACATTTAAAAAATTTCATTGAAATCGGTTGGGCGGTTTCGGAGGCTATTGTGCAGGAACATCGCGACACGACATTTTTATATAATATATTAAGATGTATGAGTCACTTAATTATAGAATAAATACAGAATTTAAAGTTTATTTGAACCCCCGTGGTACAACTGTTTAATATAAACAAAACAAAATCAGTTAAACTTGGTAATTTCTCTGACACCCAACAAATAAAGATCTGAAGTCAATGATATTCTGCAAAAAATCTTCTTGAAAGAAATAATAATCGTTCCATTTTTAAAATGATCGAGATTGCTTTTCTTTAGGACTCCGTCAGCTTCTCACATTTTTTGTTTTGCGAAGTGACCCAAATGCGGAGCGTATATTGATTTTACAGGAATCCTGACTGGTAATATGCAATATGAAGCCTGAAGGGCCAGTTAAATATCCGTCATGATATTTATAGTTTTGAACGAAGTTTGTGTCACATATTTGTCATTTGTCAGTGAAACACTGTAGCGTATATATGTACATTAGTACATTCACGATGAGGTTATTAAATACACCCATGCAGAGTAATTTGCATGGTTGCATTATCTTACTATTGTATGCTGTTGTCTAAGATTACATTTAATCCTCAATACTCACAGTCTGTAGGACAATACTGTCCCTGATTGTATAATTATATGAAGAAAATTCCACGAATACGACACGCATATGTACCTACATCTACATTTGTTCACTCTACCAAGGCAACTAGTGATGAGCAATTGCAAGACCAAGACCAAGACCAGGGTGGTCTTGGTATTGGTCTTGGTCTTGCACCCGCGGTCTTGGTCTTGGTCTTGCATTTACAAGTATAGTCTTGGTCTTGGTCTCGGTCTTGCATACATAGTCTTGGTTTTGGTCTTGGTCTTGCAGCAAGAGTCTTGCAAGTCTTGCACTTTTACGAGTACGTACAGTACATATTCCGGTTTTTTTAAATAAAAAAATAAAGCCAAAGTTTTCGTTGAAGTAAATATGTAATAAAATTTTAGGTAGGTATTTAATTAAAATAATTTTTGGAAAAAAATTAAAAAACTATGAAATATCGTTTACATTAACATATCACTGTTTACATGTCGTCTTGAGATCATATTACCTCAGAACAAGAATTCCGCCTAGTGAGATTGTAAAATTTCTGTATTTTTATAACTTTTAATAATAATAATAATAATAAACACTTGTTTGCACCCTGCGCAAGTGGCGAGTTTATTGCCATATGGCAATTTCTTCCAACTAACCAGAATATATTGTTATTATAGTAATAAATATGAAATACTAACATGTTGAAGAATTTAAGATCAATCAATTCAATGTATAAGGTGAAGTGAATCAAAACTAAAATCATTGTCTGAATACAATAAATCTTTCAAAGATGATTTTTATGAAAATATCTAACAAACATTTTTCTAGTCATGAACATTGATGTCAATTATGTATATACCTTAGTCCTCTCTCTGAAACTATAATAAATACATAAATACAAGGAAACTAACAGACATTCTTACAGGGATTTTGACTTGTCGGCTAGATTTAGGGTCGTATTACGCATGTTATATAAGAAAACGGTAAGATAATCTTTCCCTGTCCAAATTCTCAAGTCGTATTACAGAAGTTATTTGGTATTACAGAATAACTTCTGTATAAGCCTTGAAAATTTGGACAGGGAAAGATTATCTTACCGTCTTCTTATATAACATGCGTAATACGACCCATAGTCATATTCTTGTTGCATGTAAAACATGAGATCCAACTGTCGATGGCGATAGAATTGCTTCTCTGGGCTGGAAACACTGGTTAGTTGGAAGAAATTGCCATACGGCAATAAACTCACCACTTGCGCACGGTGCAAGGAAGTGTTTATTATTATTATTTTTATTATTATTATTATGTTTAGTTAAATAATACGCACAGAAATATAAAACCTTATATCCAAATTATTTAGATAATATTTTAAGATATTTTGTATTCCATACAAAACATGTAGGTATGTATGTCAAGATAGGATAGTATGGTGAGGTCAGTCCTTCCTTCCTACCCAGAATATTGAACTTGTTATATTACACTTTTCTCATTAGTACCTACATATGTAATTGGTCTCATTGTTGTAGGTAGGTACATCTTTTTTATATCATTTTCAATTAATTTATTTGACTGTAAGTAAGTACCTATATTAATCCAAATAAATAAATATATGTATATGAAAACTGTATGATGGTATGTATGTATGTATGTTCGGAGATTAAGTGCCTATCAAACTACTGAGTCACCTTAGATCAATGATATTATAATATGTCATTGATAAGTGATAGGTCACTGCCACACAATTTGTATGAAACGATGTCGTCACTAAACAATTTTTTTACAAATTTAAAAAAAAATTGAGATGCGCATATTATTTACAGAAAATTAAATTATCTACTTGGGGTATTTTGGCTTTTTTCGATATTTTCAAAATCGTTGGAAATATAGGTTGTTAAACACATAAATATAGTGTAAACACATATAATTTTTTTTAATAAATACATAATGTTTAAGAAACAGGAACTTTTTCACATGAAAAATTAACTTAAGATTTTGTATTTGTCTATATTTATACCAATTAACAACGTTCTAGCTTTTATAGTTATTGAGATAGGTACCTACCTATATGTTAAAATTAATTTAAAATTCAAAAGTTGATAACCCCTGACTGAAACAAAAAATCAAAATGAAATAAAAAAGCATTGTAGCCCTATGAATTTATATACATTCTGAAATTTTAGGCTCTTTGCATTTAGCGGATCAAAAATTATATGAGGTCTATGAGGAGGACACAAATCTCGCGTATCTTGGCTTGATAATTTGTCGACATTTTAAGAGAAATAAATTCTCTTGAACAAATCGACAGTTTTGTAAAATAAAATATCATAAAATATTTATAAATGTGTTTATAGTTTGGTACGTATTCCTAAATTATATATTCTATCGCCATCGACAGTTGGATCTCATGTGTTACATGCAACTGCTATAATAATGAACATACCTACCTGCTTGCTTGAATGATAGATAATATATGTATGTAAGTATAATATCATATCTTGTCAAAACTCGCCCAGAAACATGTACCTACAGAGTACCTGAACAGGAAGTCATACTACGAATTGTCCCAGATTCAAAATATCTTATTACGTTTCAATCGTGCAAAAACATACTCTAACAATAGAAACATAAGGGTTATGTTTCTTTAAAGGCGGCATTAGACACAAGAAGAAGTAATATTTTTAAGTTAATAATATGAAGTACTAATTCCTTTCTTTGACGTGACCGCAGAGGTATTTCAAAGAGTGTGTTTTTTTTAATAATTGATTTTATTTTATTACCTTGTATGGTAAATTTAATTAATATTTTTTTTTTATTTTAAATTCAAAGAATGTGCATCTTATCATTATTTTGTATTATTATACATTTTTAAAAACACCTTGACTATCTTATATAACAAAATTCTATGTGATATTTATGGTAAATAAACTTTTTTATACCAAATGACATATTAATTAAATGAAAGTTTGATCAGAGAAATCGATAACATATTAACTTTTACAAAAATACAAAATTTATGCATACTTATAAAAAAAACTAAAACACTTTAAAAATATACATGCACACATACATATGTACATACCCACATACATAATATTCCAACTGTCGATTAGTTCGAGAGAATTTATTTCTCTGAAAAATATAGACCTGGCATACAAATCTCGCACTTCTTAGAGTGATACTTTGTCGGTCTGTTAATAGAAATAAATTTTCTTGAATAAATCGACAGTTGGTAAACAAATAGTTGGAAAACTGCTAGCCCTAGAACAGGTATACCTAGTTGGGCAGCAGTTATCTATTTTTGATGACGATTATTTAAATAGTGTGATAAATAAATAAAATAACATAATTAATAGAATAATTAATAAAATAATTAATAGAATTTATTTTATGCACAAGATACAGTAGGTACACTTGAAACGCCTCCGTAGATGTTTGTTTATATTGAGGAGAGCGGCGTCTTTGCAATTACACCGATGTTAAATAAATATAGCATTTGAGATTCTTATGATAAAGGTTATTTTTGCATAACGTAAACGTAATATGAGACAATTTGAATCTGAGATAGTGACTTCCTGTTAACACACGCCGCACGTGTTTATTATTAAAAATATTTGTTATTTAAACCAATAGGTTTCTTAATTTCATTCTTAGACATTTGTAGTAATAATTAAATTTTGGTACACCTACCTAATACACTAATATGAATACATTTGACAATGATACAAAATTATAAATTATTTTTATACTTACCGTTTTTATAAAATAAATATCATGTGAAGACAACAAACATTTTTAAGAAAGTCATAAATAGTGAAAGTTGATAGGCTAAAAGGTTCGGATGTCACAAAATTCGATCTTCGTATAGGTATAACTTATTTATTGTCGTTCCAATGTACCTAATTTCTACGAGTAATATGTCAACATATTGAAAAAATGCAAGACCGCAAGAGTCTTGCATTTAGGTCTTGCAAGACTCTTGGTCTTGCAAGCATGGTCTTGGTCTTTGTCTTGGTCTTGCATCCCTGGTCTTGGTCTTGGTCTTGCAGTGAAGTATGTGGTCTTGGTCTTGCAAAAAATGCAAGACCAAGACCAAGACTGCAAGACTTGCAAGACTTTTGCTCATCACTAATAGGCAACGGAGCATCCTGCTTCATCGACAGTTCTATCTCATGTGTTACATGTAACAAGTAATAAATTAAAATGTATGTTTGGCCATTTTGTAATTTTTTTTTGGTTTGAAATTGTGTTTTTGTGATGTGTTTTTTAGATTCATTGTTATGTACTTAAATGTCCGTCTGTCAACAAAAAATTCCGTCCTTCTAGAAATTTTCAGTCTTCGTTGAATTTTTCCTTAAATTAAATTGAAAAAATCTGCGCAGGGTGAAAATTTTAGTTTACTTTTGTTTATTTCGCTAAATCAAAACATTTAAATCCGCGCAGCGATAGAATATCTACGTCGAAATACATCTTTTTGCGTCAAAACCTTGAATGAAGTTATTCTGTCGTGTCTTTCTTTCAAATGTTTTTTGCAGTGTCATTTCAATATCTTATTCGTATATAGTTCTAAAAAACGATACGAAACCTTTAATTTTTCAAGAAATGATTAAAAATTCAAGTGCGATGCGCTACCTGGAAACATTTTAAAAATTTTGTTTGTGCAAATTACTAAGCTATCCTAGAGGCAAATAAAAAAAAACTTTTTTCGGCTTTCCCGAACGTATTGTTTAAAATGATTCGTTTCTTAATTGACCCTTAAAATGTTACATAAAATTTGTAAAATTGTTATAAATCAAACTCTTGTTATTTCCCGTTCGGATGGGACGAAGCGACCCGATTATCTCCCGCCTCCCACAGGAGCTCAATATTTGAGGGAGGAATGTTTCATTACACTCCCGCAACAGTTCACCATCTGCATACTAACATTGAAGGAATTCTCATGCTTATTTCATAGAAATTTTCACTATATATTTTGATGTACTTACGACGCTTCGAACAAGCAAAACTACCAATATCTTAAGGTTTATTGATTTCTTCTTGTCTGTTTTCAATCTTGGAGATTGCACTCCGTTCAGTTTTCAGCAACTCTTCAACTAGGAGAAGTAGGTGGTGAAATTCATGTCCTGGCACACTGTTTTAAATACACCCGGCGAGGACGCACTATGCTAGTTGATCCCTCACACATTCCCTTCAAGATGAGGTGTTGTGTTTATCTTCGTGTTGCAACATATGCCATAGCAAGTGAAAATACACGGGTGTATTTTGAAATACCCAAACTAGATAATGAAAATCCCGCTTCGATCTAGAGAAGAGAGAACTCTCGCCATCTCATCACATGCCACGGCTTTCTATTCATCATCCTTTACTGTCCATTCTGCCCAGTTATGGAAAAACTTGGCCCTTGACATTAGAACTGCACCAACGTTAGCAACCTTTAAAACGAGATTAAAGCGCGCGCTTCTACTTTCTATTACTTAACCTACATACATCCCATTTACTTTCCTATTCCTGTAGTTAGTTATATCTCCTCTCCTTTTTTTCCCTTCCCTCCCATAGTGTTGTAACAGGATTCATCTATGATTTGATTAATTGTCATTGATGTGCATATTTTTATTATTCTTACCTTCTTGTGTTTAAATGTAATATGTGTATAATTTTATATACGTTTTCTTTTCTTTTGTACATGTACCATTTTCTCTCATAACTGTTACAGATGGTTGTCTGCAAGAAATTGCCACTAGGCAATAAGTCCGCCATTTGTACTATTAGCTAATAAGTATTGTACAATAAAGTGTTTAAAATAAAATAATTAAATTTTCAATACAAAATATATAGGCACCTTATAGCAGTACATCTCAAACTATTTTTAACAATTGTATTTAGTGACGACATTGTTTCATTCCAATTCGTATGGCAGAATATCTACGGGGACGCTTAGTTTGACACATATACTTTAATCATCATACATACATACACACACATATAGGTATGTAAATACCATCAAACTGTTTACATATTCGTGATAGAAAAAAACTGACCTCCGAGCTATTCTATCCTGACATACATCCCATAGCATTAAATATTAAAATCCACTCAAATAATTGTTCTACTAAAGTATTAACATGTAAAAATAACGATTGTTTATGTATATCAAACAAAAATGAAATGAAATATTTAGGAGTAATAATTGACAGTTACCAAAAATGGAAAACCCGAATAAATAATACTATAAACAGATTTAGAAAGCTTCTTTACATATTTATTAACCTAAGAAACATTCTTACCTTAAAATTACTTAAAAATGTACATTACGCTTATTATTATACCACATTTTTTTCTATATAATAGTTGTCTGTGTGTTGGTTACATGGTATTGTCACAACTATCTTCCTAGCACCCAACTGCAGATAATTGTTTTCTAAATATTTTTTTAAATTTCAATATTAATTATTGTTTATCATATATACATTTCACTTATTTTAAAGTCATTCATCTCGATACAGGTTCAACCCTAGTGAGATGAATGACTATAGTACCTACATATAATAATTATAACGTATTTTCTTTTGTAAATTTAACAAATAAAAATAAATAAATATCAATGTATGTAGGTATAGTTTCATTCTAGCGGGAGATAAAAATGTGGTTTAACACATAAATGAAAATTAAATCACGTAATCACGCAAGTTTTTCTAAGTGTCTGCCTACATTTATGGGTTTACTTAACAAATTGTACCTTTTTCTTTCTTTTAAATCCTGAACGTTTGTTTTCTGACTCTCGATAAATTCACAAATTTGTTAGTTTTGCTACAATTTTCACGAAAACATTAGAGCAATTTATTTTCTTATATACATTATACACAAAAGCACACTAAAATATACCGTGTATTAACTGTGGTAGCCATTTCTACGTTTGCTCTAATAATTACCAAGAATTTAGCTTAAGCTGACATCGTATTTTATGGAATTGGATTAAAGTAATGTATGGATGGATAAAGAACATACCTACCATTAAATCCTTTCACTAAAATGTTTAACTACCAACCTCATTATATAAATTATTTCTCTACCGATAATAATTTTTTTTTTTCATTTTGTATTTTTCGTTTACTAAAATGTGCATTGTAATGATATCAGGAATTTTAAACTTATCATGATTAATTTTAATAATAATAATAATTTTAGGGAAAGCAGAACAACGTATGTATGTAATCTTTTAAAATAATGGCTAGATCAAAATTTACTTACCTTAAATACAAAAAAAACTAACTATGTCACATTTAGCATTAATACAAGAGGCCAACCTCATACAACTAACAAATTAATTATTCATAACAATATCTGTAATCGCTCACAATGCACTTGCAACCCTCAAACAAACGCTGAAAATATTAAATATTTAGGTATCATCATTGACAGACATTTATCTTGGAAAGTACACATAAACCAACTAACAGGAAAAATGCGAAAACTAATATATCTATTCAAGACGATTAGAAACATTTTAAATAAAGCACAATTAAAAACAATCTTTTTTGCCCTTGTTCAATCTCTCTTATGCTATTCAATTACTAGCTGGGGGGGACATATAAAACAACATTATACCCATTAATCATTGCTCAAAAAGCTATTTTAAGAGTAATTAACAAAAAAAAACATATTTACACCCTTCTGAATTGCTATTTAAATAATTTGAGGTCCTTGACATCCGACAACTTTACATAACAAGTATTACACAAAACTATACAAAAACTAGCAGCCCCGTTCCCCAAAACCTTACTACACATAAAACTAAACAAACTGTACGAAATCTTGAAGCAGTACCTAGAATGGAAACCACACTAGGACAAAAAAACTATACATACCTAGCACCTAAACTTCATAATATGTTCAAACAAGACATACCCGAAATTTCATGTATCTCATCAACTAATGCAAAAAAAATAATATTCAAATGGTTATTAAACAAAGGCAGAGAAGAGAGCGAAAGACTTTTGCATATAGTGAAATGAACAAACAAATACATTGTTCTATTAGACAACCTTACAGTAGGTACCAATAGATTAACACTTTACTAAATAAAAATATATGTAATGGCACTCCGTCACAGGGAAATGCACTTGCACATATATGCATCACGCACTTGCACATATATACATATATATGCGTGACGTCACACATCATAGTGTATTTATTTTTCAAACGCGTGTTATACATTAATTTAGTTCACGACTTGTTGATTATGCTTTCAATGAAATTGTATTTAGGATACTTAAAATGCATATTTCAAATATTTCTCGGATTCGAGGTGTATTAATACGACTGTAATATTCCCAAACTCATAAAATTCACTAGTTTTTAACCTTAGACAGTAAATTATAATACTACGTTTTCACCTAATTAAAACCAGTCGAAAATTATGCGCAGTCAGAGGAGACATATTTCAACGACGAAATTCCGACAAATTTAAAACATGAATGTACATTTTTTCAATCAATCTAATGTTTGAATCATTCTTGTTTCTACAAACAAAAAAAAAATGGTAGAAAATCATTTTTTAGCCCCAAAAATAAAATTAAATCGATGTCAGATATCATAAAAAATATTTTTAAAATATTTATGTTATATTTACACATAACAGATAATCTAGTAGCGAATTGACTGACAGTCAGAAAGAGATGGACTAAACACGTGTAAAAATAATAGATTATGTTCAGGTCGGTTGTAAGAACGAAATTTCGGCTCAGTACGTTAAAAATATAATTTAATTTAATCCAAATTTCTTTCGTAAGAAAGAGATATACTTATATACCGACGTACTCACAATAAGGAAAATATATAAACGAACAACGTCACGTCACGTCGTCACAAAGCAATGCACTTCTTCTTATCAAAAGTTCTTATCTGTGTATGTGACAAGGATAGATAGATTCTGTTGGTGGGTCTAGTCAACATGTCTCTCTCAATCTTTCAAAAAACTTTCGCAATTTATATTATTAAGAATAAGTTGGCACGATCACATAAATGGGATTTTGAAAGACGGTGATGTTAGAAGTAAGAATAATAGAAGGGCGTGTATGAGACGATGTATGGACGTGAATGAAGCGAGGAATGTATGTCAAGAGAGAGGAGTCTGGCGTTTGGTTCTCTCTGCCTACCCCAAATAGGGAAATGGCGTGATGGTATAGCAAATGTAAAAATGTGTAGTTATTTAATGCACATTACTTATATATGGAATTAATTAATTTCAAATCATAATGCAATCAATATCCCGATAGCAAATATATTCAATTATATTTTAAAACATTGACCTGTCCATTTAGACAAGGAGATGTGCAAAGTGCTCAGGACATAAATACCGTGTTGCTTTTATTGATAATTTATTGAAATGGAAATTATTGTAATATTGGAAAACACTAAGTGAAACGCTATTGACAATATTTCAAAATGAATTATCCATTGTGATGTGTGAGTGATCAACCAATGACAGACCGTTTATAATTTTGATGAAAAATAAAATTTTTATAGTTAAATGTTTAATTTAACTGTAAGACTTCAAAGCTTTCATTAGTATTTTAGTGATCGTCGATCTTTTTTACTTATAAATCATTCTTTTTTATTCATATCCTTCACACATGCATGTTCTCAATTCTCTCACACGGGCCTAAAGTTGATTCTGTCGATTCATTTAAAGAAATAAATTATCTTCCAGGAAATAGCTTGGAATTGTCAGACTTTCAAATTAAAAATATAATTTTCTTTTCTAAACTTTCTCATTTCCATTTACTAGGCCAGGGATGGCGAACCTTTTTGAGCCTGAGTGCCAATTTTTTTCAATATATTTAATAATATGTCGCGTGCCACACGCCATGGAAATATTTGTTTTTATCAAATGCATCAAATTTGTGTGTAACTTCAGATTTTTAATATATACAAAGCATTAAAATGCATCGAAAAAAAAATTTAGTACTAATTAATGGCAAAATAAATAAAAAAAGACTAATTTTTCATGGCTATAGAAAATACACATGGCTATTTAAATATTTTTTTCAATTTTTTTATATTACTTCTAAAACTTTTTTGAATTTTTTGTATAATCAATTATTTTTTTCTCTTCATTCGCATGTCATGCAAAATCGTCTCGCGTGCCATAGGTTCGCCATCCCTGTACTAGCCATTAAGAAAGATATTCTAAGAGCTACGTGGCTACACAATTAACGTATACGCCTCGAGCAAATTAAAAAATATGGGGAAAAAATCTACCACATTATCTAAATCTGCTTCTTCAATAATTCGAATATCTCTCTACTTAATAGAATAATCTCTGATAATCTGATTTTTAGGGAAGATTACTGCAATTGTATAAACGCTGATGTGAGTAGAATGTAAATAACATTAAACTTAGTTTTATATATTGCAAATTGTGTCTAATGCGACTGCAAGGCTTATCTGAGGAGTTAATAAATAAATACACATCTTCATATCGAACTGCACTGATTGAAGTGTCTAGAACGAGTAGAATATACAGTATGTTTGATGGTCTTCAAATCCTAAATAATTTTAGCAAGTTGAAAAGTCAGTCTAGTCAGGGGTTATCAATATTTGAATTTTTATTTTAAATTTCCACATACATATCTCTAAAACTACAAAATTTAGAATATTGAACAATCGTATAGGCAAATACAATATCTCAAACAATTTTGTATTAATATGTTCCAGAGTTTCTCACACTTTTTTCTTAAGACAATTTTTTTTCAATTTTAATTTTTTTTTGTGACACATAATGTTTTTAACTGCCTTTATATTATATAACCAAAATTTTTAAAAATATCAAAACGGCAAAACACCCCGACTAAATAATTTAATTTTCTATACAAATATATTCATTATTGCAGTACATTTCAAACTTTTTTTTACAATTTTAATAAATATGTATTAAGGGACGAGAATGGACAATATTTACGTGGAATAGTTTGGTACATTATTATTTATACATATATACTTTAAAGCTATTTTCGTATTCGGGGTAGGAAAAAAGGACTAGCCTACAAATCATACTGGTGTGTAGGTTAGTCCTTTGGTTGGAAGAAATTGCCTAATGGCAATAAGCCCGCCATTGTACAGTATATTTGTTTATACATATTATGTACAGAAATATGAATAAATAAATAAATATACAAAAATACATGTTTTGTATAGAAAACAAAATATCTTATAATACCTATCCACTTTATGGATTTAAAGGTTTATATTATACTATTGCTATAGACAGTTGGATCTCATGTGTTACATGCAACTAGTAGATTATTAATTATCATGTGGTTAAAGCACGATAGGCGGGTTCAGAAGGAGTGGTGAGGATATCAACAGACGAGTATCCTGCAGGTAGAAGACCCTCCAGAAGACACTGGACTGGATGGAAAGTTGGACATCCACCTCCCTGGAGTAGGTTCCGAGAGCAACATGACATAAGTAATAATAATAATAAACACTTCCTTGCACCCTGTGCCAGTGTCAAATTTATTGTCATATGGCAATAAATTTGCCAACGAACCAGTGTTTCCAGCCCAGAGAAGCAATATTTGCGTGAGAAATAAATTTAAATAAATTTCTCATAAGCTGGTGATCGAACCCATGACGCCTGCACACAAGGCAAACATAGTCCTAGTTGAAGAAGAAGTTAAAATGAAGTATGAAAAATATTATTTTAGCATAAGATATCATAATTATATAATCTAAGTACATACTTACCTATGTTAGGTTACTTTAAGTGGCAATAGTATAAGTAAAGTAATTTACGCGCACGCAAAAGAGGTTTCCGTGGTGTAGTGGTTATCACATCCGCCTAACACGCGGAAGGCCCCCGGTTCGATCCCGGGCGGAAACATTTTTTTTTGTATGTATATTGAAATTGATTTTTAAATTTTATTTATTTTTATAAAGGTATTAAAATTTCACATATAACTCAAAAATTTATATTTTTACATTTACATGATACTTCCATTTTTTTCGCATTGATAAGTCGCTCCTTTATTTTCATAGTGACACTAAA
This sequence comes from Molanna angustata, assembly GCA_963576475.1. Classification (NCBI taxonomy): domain Eukaryota; kingdom Metazoa; phylum Arthropoda; class Insecta; order Trichoptera; family Molannidae; genus Molanna; species Molanna angustata. The sequence goes on from OY754977.1 coordinate 28,570,413, forward strand.
CAAAAAAAATTTTTTTTACCATCAGGGATTAAAATTTTGGATTTTTGTATTTAATTTGAAAAAAATACAAATCGCAATAATGCCAATTGGTGGTGAATACTTGAAGGAGTGATCTGGTGTTTCTGTATTCAATAGATAGCGCTCATCTAAAATACATAGCTGGTTATAAAAATTAAAAATTTAATATTTACAATTTTATATAGTGTCACTATGAAAATAAAGGTGCGAAGTGATGTTGAAAATCTCATAAATAAATAAAAAAATTGTAAGAAAATTCAGTTTATGTACATAAAAGATTATATTATATAATAATATGTACTGTGGCACAGTTAGTAAGCCGTTTGATTTCTGTGCAGGCGTCCTGTGTGCGATCCCCAGCAAAGGAGAAATTTATGTATTTAAATAAATATCTCACGCAAATATTGCTTATCTGGTTTGGAAGAAATGATTAGTTAGAAGAAATTGCCATATGTCAATACACTCGCCACTTGTGCAGGGTGCAAGAAAGTGTTTATTTTTATTATAAAAGTGTTATAAATGAATATTTATTCTAAAAACCATAAACAAACGGACATTCATAAGCGTTTGAATTTAAGAACTTCAATGGGTCATATTGTGTCGGTTTATTGTAGTCGATTAATTAGTCGACAAGTATTCGCGACTGTTTAAGAAAGGTTTGAGTATATGCTAATATTCTATACATTTTTTTCTAAGACTGTCGCTAGATGGATAAAGTGAACATTTCAAAACATTTAAATTTACCTATATCTTTTTATGCTAAATATATTAAGATATGGCGGGCTTATTGCTATTAAACAATTTCTTCCAATGTGGAAAAAAAAATTCCCTTTAAATAAATAAATAAATAAATAAATAAATATTATATGTGTAATCACTTTTTATATATTACTAGCGAAACCCGGCAACAGGGCCGGATAAACATGTTTTTGCGCCCAGAGCAATATATTTCAAACCGCCCCCCCCCACCCCTTCCTTCTCAAATGTTTGGAATTTCAATATTATATTATGCAGTATATTATGCAATATTATACAGTAAAAATCAATATATCAATATATGTAAACCAAAGAACAAAAATAAATTATAATTCTACCTATTCCTATTCATGTATGTAACGTATCCTGAGAAGTAGGCATTTTAAACTAAAACCTTAGGTCTTACAATTTTTAAAATATTGGATCATCACATAAACCGTTTAAAGTTAAATATAATTTAAAAGTCCTTTTAACTATCTCAAGTATTATGTAAATAAACTAAACTTAATAACTAATGTTAACACTAAAAATATCATAAAAACTATTTTTAATTAAAAAAACTCAATATAATTATCAAATTCCAGTAAAAATTTAAAATCACACCAAACTTAAAATAAAAAAAACAAATCGCGATTCTAATTAACACAAAACACTAAATAAGTTCTTGGTATAATAAATACCTACATAAATTAATATTAATAAAACGAGGTTTGCCAATGAATTTTACACAAAACAGCACACGAAAACTCCCATTGATTTCGATACACTTTGCCGACTAGTATTCCATCTAGTTATAGGTATATATTAAAATCTATGGTCTATACTAGACTCGTAAAAAATATGGACACGTGTTAACATTTGACATCAGACAGAAGAGAGAGATAGAAACAATAATATATGAATAATTGAAAGAGTCAGGTGACGAGTCGGCGACCGAGATCGAGAAAATAAGTAAGTATGTCGCTAAAGTCGAAAGGGAAAACTTCACTGAAATTATCATAACATTTCTAAAGAACTTCGTTTCCCTTTTTTAGAAAACCTTGCTATTAGTTGCTGACAGGTTCCGCTTATTGAAACGGCTTATGTAGTTTCATTAACAAGCAATAAGAGTTCTTAGTATAATGTATAATTAAAGTTACTGTGGCGTGTAGCATCTGGAATGTTTTCAAACACGCCGCTATCATCTCATATGAAATTCATTATCAAGCGCCCGGGCGATTTCAGATAGGGGGGCGCTGGCTTCATTATGTAGATAATTTAACACTTTAGCAAGTAAATTATTAGAATGATTATTTTGTGTGTGTGTGTGTGTGTGTGTGTGTGTGTGTGTGTGTGTGTGTGTGTGTGTGTGTGAATCGACTATATATGTTTACGAATAACACGGTAATAGACGGACAAGATATTAACATACACACCATCACGCCGTGTCCCTTTCGGGGAAGGCAGAGAGAACCGAGTGCCATACCTGGGGAATTTTTGATTTATATAATTAACATTTTAGGATTTTAAGCGCCCTTTTTAGACAAGCGCCCTGATTTCTTGTTCCGGGTTGTTCTATGATTTATCCGGCCCTGCCCGGCAATCTTCGTTTTGCCAATATTATTAATGGTCCCTTCAGTCCTTTTAATACCTCTCGTCCCTTCAGTTTCTTCAGCCCCTTCAGTACCTATCCCTGGGACATGAGAGTAGGTGCACGTTGTCCTGTCTGGCGCCACACTCGCAGATGTGAGGAATATTATTAATCAAGCTAGTAATATGAGTGTTTCTCGGAAAAAGATTGACAAAATCAAACACGATAACAAGTCCTTAAATACTGACTAAAACTTACAAGAGATTACAAACTGCTTCAATGAATACTTCGGAAACATTGGAAAGCAGTTTCACTCGGACCTTTTGAAATCTACTAATACCTTTCAACCACTCAATCGAATGAGCCACATCGACCTAATGACGTGGAAATTATTTCGACCATCAATTCCATAAAAAAACTCAACGTGCACGGGAATTGACGGCATAAATTCCAAACTACTTAAAACGGTACAATTTGAAATTGCCAAGCCTCTCACCCATACAATAAATTTCCTGAAGCACTTAAAACAGCTTGTATCATACCGATCCACAAGAAAAATTCTACGCTAGATGTATCTAACTATTGGCCGATCTCTCTCTTATCGACACTATAAAAAATATTTGAAACGATAATTAAATCCAGACTAAATAAATTTATTTTTAAATTTTCAATACTTTTAAATAATCAATATGGTTTCAGACACGGATTATCGACAAATGATGCTATTGAAAAAACAACATCAATTATAACGGAAAACGTTGACAAAGGGGAAAAATGTCTAGCAATATTTATAGATCTTGCAAAGGCATTTGACACTGTGTCTCATCCTCTTTTAATAACCAAATAAAAAAAACATTGGAATCAGTGATATTGTGCTACGCTGATTCAAAAGCTATTTAACAAAGCAAATAGTATCTTTAAAAACTCACCCGAGCCAAGGAAAACCGATTACATATGGGGTTCCCCAGGGAAGCATATTAGGACATATTCTTTTTCTTATTTATATTAATTATCTGGCCGACCTTCCCGTGGACGGTGAAATGATATTTTTTGTAGATGACACTGTTTTAATTGTAAATGATAAAAATTGGAAAAGAGTTTTTGAATTAGCTGAAGAAGGCATAAATAATGTAAAAATTTAGTTAAATAATAATTTACTTACAATGAATATAAACAAAACTAATTACATAATATAATACTTTTACTCCTACCCATGCAAGGCAGCCTGTTTCTCCATAAAAATACATTGTTGCTCCAATCAATCATCTTTTTTCACCTGGGCCATACTAGAAAAAGAATCGAATATTAACTACCTTGGCCTTGTCATTGACCATTATCTGCGATGGCGTGATTATGTCGAATTCCTGTCTAGTAAAATAGTCAAATTAGGATATATTTACATAGAGCTCCGAAAGATCCTGGATAAAAAAACAATGAAACAAGTGTAGGTACTATGCGTTGACACATTCTTTACTCACATACGGAGTTGTTGGTGGGGGAGGGTGTGCCGACACCATTTTGGAAAAACTATGCTTAGCTCAAAGATGTATAACAGAGATAATACTCAGCAAACACCTTGACTATCCCACTAAAGATTTATACAAAAAATTTAATGTTTTTGATCCGAAAAAAATATTTTTACATTATTTACTAACAAATTTTCATAAAAATAAATTACTAACCCAAAAGCACAACAATCTATAGCTACACGAGCCAACACCGCTACAAACTATGCAATTTCACACATGAGAATTGCTTTTGGTCAAAGACATTTTGTTTTCATTGCACCCAGAATTTATAACATGTTACCTATATCACTCAAAGAAAATATCGCTGAAATCATTTAGAGAAAATGTTCCGAATACCTCATGAACTACGGGAGAACTAAAATGTATCAAATGTTCGACATCGTAGTGTAAAAGGACATAATTTATATAATTGTTTTTTTTTTCTTTCCTCATTCGCAAAAAAATCCTGATTTTTTTATAAATTTTATAAATTTTGTTCTGTCTTGATTTAATCTGAGACTTGTGCTGTCTTGATTGAATAATGATATGATTGGAGGATCACATCTACATATGCTCTGTCAGTTTAGTGATACAAAGAGATACTATTTCAGAGTATTTGTGCAATTAACAAATAAAAATGACAAGATACCTACATACACAATATGTATGTAAGTATGTATGCATATCATGATGACTCTAATTCCATTTTTTAATCTGTGTACAATAGTTAAGTTTATATTGTTTAGATACTTTTTAGAAATGCAAATAGGTACAATCTTTATGTCTTCTGTGAAATATATGTATATGTACACTACTAGCCCTAGAACAGGTATACCTAGTTGAGCAGCAGTTATATATTTTTAATGAAGATTATTATAATGGTGTGATAAAGAAATAAATAAAATAAATAAATTTTAATAATTCCTTGCTTCCACCCTGCGCAATTGGCGAGTAATTCGCCATTAGGCCGTTTAGGGATAAATATTACGTAGCAAAGGGAAGAAGGAAAAGGAGTGGGTTCAGGTATTTTCGGAGAGATACCCCTGCTTTAGTCTTTTCTCAAAGTTATATCAGGACTCAAATTATTCCAGAGTCTTGCTGAACGTACTTCAAAGGAAGAGCTGAAAAATTCAGTGTTGTGAATTAGGATAGTTCATGTAGTACGTTCAGCAGATCGAAGCGATAGGCCGTGATCAGATAAATAGGTGAATTTGGTTTTAAGGTAACTACTGCGGTGAATTATGATTAAAGAGCGTATTATATAGAAGTGACAAAATATGTATATTTCGCCGTTGTCGTATCTTAGGCCAATGGAGAAGATTACAGTAAGAGGAAATGTGATCGAATTTTTTTTGAGTCCAAAGATGAAGCGGATACAAACATTCTGGAGACGCTCGAGTTTGTTGATATGATCCTCGTTCGCATCCAAATAACAAACGTCAGCATAGTCAAGTAAAGGAAGGAGAAGCGATTGTGCTAGGGTTATTTTGCAATGCAAAGAAAGAACATTTTTGAATCTATTGAGAGAATGGATGCTAAAAAAAGGTTTTACTTACGTGAGATACTAGTTCGTGCCACGAAAGATCCTTGTCAATTAGAACTCCAAGATCTTTCACGACTTTGGTAAAAGGTATACATTGATTATTGATAAGAAGAGGTGGGATTTGTAGATTATTAAGCAACGACAGCAGACAGGGACTGCCAACAATAATATCTTGGGACTTAGTTGGGTTTATAAGATGACCATTCTCTGAGGACCAAGATGAGATGAAACTGAGATCATCGTTCATAGAACGGGCAGCACTGTGAATGTGGTGGATGTTAAAGTGAATATTACTTACTTTTTGTATGGCTACGGCTTTTCCTGCGCCTTTGGCTGCGTCATTGAGTAGTTCCCTTCTACACTCTTGGCTCCCGTTCGACCAGCCACTTCACAGCTTCTGGAGTCGCCCTATGGATGTCCATCCAGTCTACTTCATACCTCCGTATCGGGCACTCCTCTACTAGATGCTGGATAGTTTGGCTTCTTGCTCCACAGTCACATTCTGGAGAATCCCTTTTTCCCCATTTCCACATTTGGTAGTTACATCGTCCTTGACCTGTACGAATTCTGTTTTGCTGAATCCAAACTTTTCGGGGAAGGTTATAACCTGGGACCCTTTCGTTAGGGTCTAGAATAATATGTTTGTTTAATACCAGGTCTGAATCATTCCACCTCTCTTTCCATGCTCTAGGCAAGTTGAATTCGCCGAGTAGCTTCGACCAAACAGGCTTTCTGGACTTCAGTCGTTGTCTTGGTGGACGGAATATATCCTGAAATGCGGGAATTGCGGGATTCTTTTCAATCTTGGCAAGTTCTCTAGCTGTAGCCTGGCTCCTGCGCAAATCAGGAGGAGCAATGTTCGAAAGCACAAAGTGAATATATAACTGAAGATCGTCAGCAAAAAGGTGATAGTGACATTTTAAGTTTTTCTTCTTAGTAAGATTCTATTTTCAAATTATTTTTCATTAACCATTACAAAAATGTTCAATAATAAGTACAGGGTACCTATCTAGCTACGCCAAAGTAAAATACTCCACTTTCATAGGTCAAATGGCCCTATAATCGATTAAGGAGAAAAATATGAAATCCAGTAATTGTTAAAGATAAACCCAGTAACTGTCTCCGATAAACGCTCCACAGTTTACGTCAAGTTCATTGCAATCGGATCAACGGTTTAGGAGAGCATAACCTACATAATATGACGTGTCCGGACAATTGACCGTAGCCGATTAACCGCGGACAATTGACCGTACGCCCTTGTTACCGAATGGAAGATTGACCGCGTGGACAATTTGCCGTATGGACAGTTGACCGCGGGGAAAATTCACCGCACGGAAAAATTGACCGTGAGGACAGTTGACCATCAGGACAATTGACCGTGGAGACAGTTGACCATACGGACAATTTACCATCAGGACAATTTACCCTTCGGAAATAACTTTTAATTTTTCGTATTGCCTTCCTTTTAGGATTTCAAAATACTACGAGAAGTAAGAATAACAGAAGAGCGTGTATGAGACGGTGTATGGAGGTAAATAAAACGAAAAATGCACGTCAAGGGAGAGTATTATGGCGTTCGGTTCTCTCTGCCTACCCCAAGTAGGGAAATGGCGTGATGGTATGGTATGGTATTTTTCAAATTTCACAAAATTTCCTCTTCCTAGGAACCTACTTTTTTTATATTTTGTATGCCAGTACCCCTATCGTTTTACCAAATTTTACCTAAGCGCCACAGACCAAAAATCTAATAGGCGGGATACATATTGTGTAGTAATTGAATAGTTTTATTTGTCTAAATTTTTATTTTATTTTAATGTTTAGTTTAATCCACAACCCACCCGAAACGTAACTATTTTTTAGGGGGGTGCACAAAAAGATACACGTGTTAATAAATATTAAAAATGGTATGAAATATGGACGTGACCAGAGTAAAAACTCGAAAAAAATATACAACATAGTGCTTCTTTTTTTATGACAGGAAAGAGTATTTTATCGACGTGGCCGTCCAAGCTTTGTATGTTGAGGGGAAAAAAAGCCGTCGAAAGAAAAAAAAACACACAATAGCTGGTGTTTTTTTTTTGTGTAGGTGAACAGTTAATCACTTCTCGGTAATATTTATTACGGTTTCAGACAGTCGAGTCGGGTGAGTAGACTGATATTTTTTTATAATTCTGTGTCTACACTTTATTGAGTTTTGTACATTATATGAAATGCGTATTTTTCATACCAGCGAATAAATATTGGTATACATAAATATAAAAAATCTTCTCAGTGGGAGAGATGGGGTCGTCAAATACGATGGAATGGTTGATGATGCGAATGCTGTTATTTTTATTTTATAACGAGATGGTTTTTAATTATATGCTTGTTGTGATTAATTAATTTAAAGGAATTTTATTTTATTTTATTTATTTAAACCTAACAAACATACAGTCATACAAACAAATATTACAACAAATGCAATTTTAACAATATATCATAGACCAATTTTGTTTGCGGATATTACATTATCTTTTTAAGCTGCACAGTGTAAAACAAATTGCTATTTAGAATTTAGTAGGCACTCAAAATTCAGAATAAAAAGGACAAAAAGAATGAAAGGAAGGTTGTGGCACTCGCCAAAAAGGACAACGCAGGAATCAGCTACCGTAAACCTCAGAGATGGCATTCTTATATTTTATTTTAGTATGTCTAAAAATATCAACATTCTTAAAAAAACATTATAAATGTTACATATGCCCTTTGGATGAATGAATTTTGGACATAGTTAGAAGATTATTTGCGTGTTCAAAGTATTGTCAAAACTCATTTCTCTATATTAGATATACTAATACAGACAATAAATATTGGGGCAACTAATAATTTATATAATGAAAGATAGTACTCACTCTGACAAGTATTTATTTAAATTAATGATTTACATTTTAGTCGTTTGATAATTAGGATATTTAATTAATACAGAATAAGAATGTCGAGGAGAATTCGCGAGTCGTCAAAGCACGGCACTGGAAATAATCCTGAACGGTTAACATGGGTGGGGATAACTTTTTATAACTTCCGCTTGTGTTGGTAGCACTCACATGTCAATAGAGATGTGCGGACATCATAGGAGTGTTCCGCCACAATTTGATTAAATGTAAATGAATAGTTGCAAGCAATAACACAATAAGTGAGAAAAAAATTTATTTTCACAAAGTATCAGGCCCCCCGACCTCTTATTCCGTTTCTGTCAGCTTTGTATATTTTCTTCGTCAGGCGTTCTTCATTTATTCTTTTTATGTGGTCGAACCATCTCAATCTATTAACTATCATTATGTTTATTACCTACATCTTTCCTCATCTTGCATTCTTTCCTTGTGTTTTAATGTCATACTCTGTCATACATCGTTCGAAAACAAATTCTTTCGATCTCATTTCGACTGCACTTATTCTGCTTTCGTGCGACTTATGCCATGTCCTGGTTTCACTTGTATACGTGAGTGTTAACACTACGATTGCATTATGAAGGAAAAATTAAATATTGCTTTTCTAATGGCAAGTTTGGTTTCCTTTGATATTTTGAGATCATTCATAGCTTGTTTGAGTTCATGCCCCATTCACACTGTTTCCTGTCATAACTATTCCTTTGATGTCCTTATCACCCCGTCCATTCTGTAAACACACTTCTCGGTTAGAAAGGTATTTTATTTTTTAAATAGGTATCATCTGAGCATATTATTGATATTACGTACCTTCTGCGTTTCTCTCCTGATGTTTAAGAAAAAGTAGACACATACAACTCTATACATAATGTACTATCTATGTCTGATTGATGATCCATCACTGACTATCTATGTCTGATATATTGCGATCACTAGAACACAGACGCAAAGTCGGTATTTTAAGTTTATTCTATAGATACTACCACGGGAATTGCTCAGAAGAACTTGCATCTTTGGCCAAACAGGCCGCCCTCCAGGGTAATCTTCCGAACAATTTCGTTGTTCCTGAGTGTGATCTGCTGAGTGTTTTAGAACGTGACAGGGTGAAAGACTGGTGTTCGCATTGGCAAAATTGCCCTAAAGGTTACCATTATAAAAAAGTGCAGAGTTCCATCCCCTCGCGTCCTTGGTTCCACCGAAAGAGGTTATCTAGGCATCACATTATTTATATTTCTAGACTGCGCTTTGGTCATATGCGATTGGATAGCCATCTGTTCCGTCTCGGATTGGTGGAGTCCCCGTTCTGCGAATGTGGATGGGATGAGGAAACTCCGGATCACGTTCTGTTTGGTTGTCCAATCAGGGATGCGCTAGACATTTACTTTAGGTTTGAGAATGTCCAATACCCTGTTTCGCTGTTTCCACAGTTTACCTTCTAGGGCTGAACTCTCCTCAAGTTCATGGTTTAATATTTAAATTGATTATAAAAAATCTGACTATTATTTAATTCTTTTTTTTTTATTGACTTAATCTTTGTTAACTTATGTTTCTGATTAATAAAGGCTGCAACATCCTTTTATGGGTGAAAAGCCTTAAGAGAAAAAAAAAACTTGCATCTTTGGTCCTTTCTCCACCCACTCGCAACAGAGTCACTCTTTTTACTCAATCACAACACCCATTCACAGTAAACCTTCAACATATACGAACCAGTCGCATCTCTAACTCCTTTATTAATACAGCAGCCCGACTATAGAACGATCTTCCGAATTCTGTGTTTCCACCTTCGTACAACCCGGGTCTTTTTTAAAATCCGAATTAATAATCTCTTTTCTAGATTGCTAACCCCTCCCAGCGCTACGTAGTGCGCTTCTTCGGAGTATAATGGACCCAATTCCTAATAGCAGGTGTCCCCTACGTAGACATGTTAAAAAAATGTCACATAACTGTTCAAATGAACACCTCGGCACAGGACTTCCTAGTGAGGTGTTCATCGTACCCTAGCAATTACAATACATACTTATCCAACTGTCGATTCGTCCATGAGAATTCAATTCTCTGAATGAATCGACATTATTAAGCCAAGATGCGTGTACGAAGGAACATTTTGTATGGCGTAGTGGACTTTTTGTATGCTAATATCACCAACTAGAGGCCTCGCAGCATATATGTTCCCGTACATGGATTTATTCAGAATTTGTAGAAGAACATTTTATGTGAGTTTTGTGTGTGTGTCTGTGTAGGTATGTGTGTGTGTCTGTATGTCTGTGTGTCCCCCCCCTTATAACTTTTGATCCGCTCAATTTACAGAGCCCAGAATTTCAGAATATATAAACAGTTATAGGCCTACAAAACTTTTATACTCAGAATTGCGAATTTTTGTTTCAGTCAGAGGTTATCAACTTTTGAAATTTTGGATTATTTTTCCATATAATATTTCAGAAACCATTTAAGTAAGAACGCTGAAAATTGGTATAAACATAGACAAATACAATATCTCAAATCAGTTTTTTTTTAAATTTCCAGGGTTTCTCAAACATTTTTTATTAAGAAAAATATTTTTTTTTATGATAAATTTATGAGTTTAACTGCCTATATTTCCATTTTTTTTTAAAATATCGAAAAAAGCCGTAACACCCCAACTAGATTATTTAATTTTCTATAAAAATGTTAGCATTACATAAGCACATCTCAATTTTTTTTTAACAATTTTTATAAAAATTTAATTTAGTGACGACATTGCTTCATACAATTTGTATGGCAGTAGCCTACACACAATATCTAAGAAGACTTAGATATTAGTTTAATACTAATCTCCAAACATATATATATGTACATACCATCTATAAACATTATACATACCATTATAAGTGTAATTTATCTGTTTTTATATTCTGGGTAGGATCAAAGGACTGACCCCCATACTATCCTATCTTGACATACATACCTACATGTGTTGTATAGAAAACCAAATATATTAAAATATTAAATAATTTGTATTTATGGGTTTATGGTTTGCTACTTATTCTTCAACTATACGTACTATCGCTATCGATAGTTGGATCTCATGTGTTACATGCGACTAGTCAATAAATAACACACATATACACACACATATATGTACACAATCAATTAACTTCTAGGTCTAGTATGTATTTGTATTTGTAACTTCCTCATTGTATTGTTAATAATATATAAATAATAAAAACTTGTTATCCAAAATAATGTAATCGAATTTTTCTCACTGGTAACTTGAAAATGAATTCGTTCGTCATATTTTGGGAATTTCGTGAAAATTTTTCGGAAAAGCCAAGTTATGTATGATAGAGATTCTCTCCAGTGTGATTTATTATAAATTTGATTCATGTTCGCTCAATTTATTACTTAACTTGATTTTTGTAACTTTTATTTTGTATGGCAACCATTCATACAGAAGAATTATCAAACAAGTATTAAAGTATTAAACCAAACTATGATTTAGTTTCGAAATAGTTTCATTTTGTATGTAATAACACGCCATTCCACTTAAAATAACTTTTATAACTACCTACTACGTGGAATTATATATAACAAGAGCACAATCTTGAATCATTATTATTATCTATACGTTTTCCATCTTAAATATCTTCTAAAAAAGTACATTTCTTAATAATGGATATTTTAAATCAAACAAATGATTTGGTCTACATATTTTTTTTCCTGAATCCAGGACGACCGTTTCAGCTTATTAGGCCCTTATCAACTGATAAACATAGAAACTCTGCTTTTTCTTATATACTAAAATTCGGTACATTTTTGCAATTATGAATTGTTCAAAACAGTTGTATTATAGTTTATGTTGGGAATTACGTCGATGCAGGTGTTTTTAAGTAATGTAAAAACCTACAGTACAGCTGTTTAAAAATAATATAAAGTCTTTACCGAAAGGGTGAAGATCGGACGTTTTTTATTGTGGGTTAGTTTTGGTCTGTATACCAGTGGTCCACTTTTCGAAAAACCCGCAATAAAATAGGTGAGGCAAAATTATAGGTATTAGGTATACAACCAGATTCACAAATTTAAATTGAGATCATTCTATACAAATTAATAAATTAAAGCTAAGCGTGGTCTATAAAATTAACTTAAAGACACTTAATGGTGAATAATAGTGGTAGGTAATATTCATCATTATGATATTCATCATTATGAGTTTCATCATCATTATGAGTTTTATTTGTTTGGCAAGTGTTTTTACAGCCGGTTGCCACCTGACGCCAAGACGTATCATATAAAGTGTATTGTTATATTATTATTTTATAATAATAATTGTAGTGTTATCTTTGTATTTATGTTGTATTAATAGGTTATTGTTTTTAAAGTATTATTATTATTTTATAATAATAATTGTAGTGTTATCTTTGTATTTATGTTGTATTAATAGGTTATTGTTTTTAAAGTATTATTATTATTTTATAATAATAATTGTAGTGTTATCTTTGTATTTATGTTGAATTTATAGGTTATTGTTTTTAAAGTATTATTATTATTTTATAATAATAATTGTAGTGTTATCTTTGTATATATGTTGTATTAATAGGTTATTGTTTTTAAAGTATTATTATTATTTTATAATAATAATTGTAGTGTTATCTTTGTAATTATGTTGTATTAATAGGTTATTGTTTTTAAAGTATTATTATTATTTTATAATAATAACTGTAGTGTTATCTTTGTATTTATGTTGTATTAATAGGTTATTGTTTTTAAAGTATTATTATTATTTTATAATAATAATTGTAGTGTTATCTTTGTAATTATGTTGTATTAATAGGTTATTGTTTTTAAAGTATTATGATTATTTTATTATAATAATTGTAGTGTTATCTTTGTATTTATGTTGTATTAATAGGTTTTTGTTTTTAAAGTATTATTATTATTTTATAATAATAATTGTAGTGTTATCTTTGTATTTATGTTGTATTAATAGGTTATTGTTTTTAAAGTATTATTATTATTTTTTAATAATAATTGTAGTGTTATCTTTGTATTTATGTTGTATTAATAGGTTATTGTTTTTAAAGTATTATTATTATTTTATAATAATAATTGTAGTGTTATCTTTGTATTTATGTTGTATTAATAGGTTATTGTTTTTAAAGTATTATTATTATTTTATAATAATAATTGTAGTGTTATCTTTGTATTTATGTTGTATTAATAGGTTATTGTTTTTAAAGTATTATTATTATTTTATAATAATAATTGTAGTGTTATCTTTGTATATATGTTGTATTAATAGGTTATTGTTTTTAAAGTATTATTATTATTTTATAATAATAATTGTAGTGTTATCTTTGTATATATGTTGTATTAATAGGTTATTGTTTTTAAAGTATTATTATTATTTTATAATAATAATTGTAGTGTTATCTTTGTATTTATGTTGTAATAATAGGTTATTGTTTTTAAAGTATTATTATTATTTTATAATAATAATTATAGTGTTATCTTTGTATTTATGATGTATTAATAGGTTATTGTTTTTAAAGTATTATTATTATTTTATAATAATAATTGTAGTGTTATCTTTGTATTTATGTTGTATTAATAGGTTATTGTTTTTAAAGTATTATTATTATTTTATAATAATAATTGTAGTGTTATCTTTGTATTTATGTTGTATTAATAGGTTATTGTTTTTAAAGTATTATTATTATTTTATAATAATAATTGTAGTGTTATCTTTGTATTTATGTTGAATTTATAGGTTATTGTTTTTAAAGTATTATTATTATTTTATAATAATAATTGTAGTGTTATCTTTGTATATATGTTGTATTAATAGGTTATTGTTTTTAAAGTATTATTATTATTTTATAATAATAATTGTAGTGTTATCTTTGTAATTATGTTGTATTAATAGGTTATTGTTTTTAAAGTATTATGATTATTTTATTATAATAATTGTAGTGTTATCTTTGTATTTATGTTGTATTAATAGGTTATTGTTTTTAAAGTATTATTATTATTTTATAATAATAATTGTAGTGTTATCTTTGTATTTATGTTGTAATAATAGGTTATTGTTTTTAAAGTATTATTATTATTTTATAATAATAATTGTAGTGTTATCTTTGTATTTATGTTGTATTAATAGGTTATTGTTTTTAAAGTATTATTATTATTTTATAATAATAATTATAGTGTTATCTTTGTATTTATGATGTATTAAAAGGTTATTGTTTTTAAAGTATTATTATTATTTTATAATAATAATTGTAGTGTTATCTTTGTATTTATGTTGTATTAATAGGTTATTGTTTTTAAAGTATTATTATTATTTATTTTTAGACCAGTTATGAATGATCGCAACATATCAAAGGTTGCCAAAGTTGCCATTCATAACGCTATCTTAGTGCCAACGTTGACGTATGCAAGTGAAACCTGGACATGGCAGAAGTCGCACGAAAGCAGAATAAATGCTGTTGAAATGAGATCGCTAAGAAGAATCTGCAATAGAACGATGTATGACAGGGTAAGAAATGAGAACATAAGGAAAGAATGTAAGATGAAGAAAGATATCATTAATAGAATGAAAGTGAACACACTGAGATGGTTTGGCCACATCGGTAGAATGAATGAGGAACGCCTGACGAAGAAAATATACAATGCGGATAGGATTGGATTGAGAGGCCGGGGCCGCCCAAGAAAGGGATGGCACGACCATGTGAATGATATTTTGAAAGACGGAAATGTTAGAAGCGTGAACAACAGACGAACATGTATAAGACGATGTATGAATGTTGTCGAGGCGATGAATGTATGTCAAGATAGAAGTAAGTGGCGTTCGGTTCTCTCTGCCTACCCCGTAAGGGACATGGCGTGATGGTATGTATGTATGTATGTATTTTTAAAGTATTATTATTATTTTATAAAAATAATTGTAGTGTTATCTTTGTATTTATGTTGTATTAATAGGTTATTGTTTTTAAAGTATTAATATTATTTTATAATAATAATTGTAGTGTTATCTTTGTATTTATGTTGTATTAATAGGTTATTGTTTTTAAAGTATTATTATTATTTTATAATAAAAATTGTAGTGTTATCTTTGTATTTATGTTGTATTAATAGGTTATTGTTTTTAAAGTATTATTATTATTTTATAATAATAATTGTAGTGTTATCTTTGTATTTATGTTGTATTAATAGGTTATTGTTTTCAAAGTATTATTATTATTTTATAATAATAATTGTAGTGTTATCTTTGTATATATGTTGTATTAATAGGTTATTGTTTTTAAAGTATTATTATTATTTTATAATAATAATTGTAGTGTTATCTTTGTATTTATGTTGTAATAATAGGTTATTGTTTTTAAAGTATTATTATTATTTTATAATAATAATTGTAGTGTTATCTTTGTAATTATGTTGTATTAATAGGTTATTGTTTTTAAAGTATTATTATTATTTTATAATAATAATTGTAGTGTTATCTTTGTATTTATGTTGTATTAATAGGTTATTGTTTTTAAAGTATTATTATTATTTTATAATAATAATTATAGTGTTATCTTTGTATTTATGATGTATTAATAGGTTATTGTTTTTAAAGTATTATTATTATTTTATAATAATAATTGTAGTGTTATCTTTGTATTTATGTTGTATTAATAGGTTATTGTTTTTAAAGTATTATTATTATTTTATAATAATAATTGTAGTGTTATCTTTGTATTTATGTTGTGTTAATAGGTTATTGTTTTTAAAGTATTATTATTATTTTATAATAATAATTGTAGTGTTATCTTTGTATTTATGTTGTATTAATAGGTTATTGTTTTTAAAGTATTATTATTATTTTATAATAATAATTGTAGTGTTATCTTTGTATTTATGTTGTATTATTAGGTTATTGTTTTTAAAGTATTATTATTATTTTATAATAATAATTGTAGTGTTATCTTTGTATTTATGTTGTATTAATAGGTTATTGTTTTTAAAGTATTATTATTATTTTATAATAATAATTGTAGTGTTATCTTTGTATTTATGTTGTATTAATAGGTTATGGTTTTTAAAGTATTATTATTATTTTATAATAATAATTGTAGTGTTATCTTTGTATTTATGTTGTATTAATAGGTTATTGTTTTTAAAGTATTATTATTATTTTATAATAATAATTGTAGTGTTATCTTTGTATTTATGTTGTATTAATAGGTTATTGTTTTTAAAGTATTATTATTATTTTATAATAATAATTGTAGTGTTATCTTTGTATATATGTTGTATTAATTGGTTATTGTTTTTAAAGTATTATTATTATTTTATAATAATAATTGTAGTGTTATCTTTGTATTTATGTTGTAATAATAGGTTATTGTTTTTAAAGTATTATTATTATTTTATAATAATAATTGTAGTGTTATCTTTGTATTTATGTTGTATTAATAGGTTATTGTTTTTAAAGTATTATTATTATTTTATAATAATAATTATAGTGTTATCTTTGTTTTTATGATGTATTAATAGGTTATTGTTTTTCAAGTATTATTATTATTTTATAATAATAATTGTAGTGTTATCTTTGTATTTATGTTGTATTAATAGGTTATTGTTTTTAAAGTATTATTATTATTTTATAAAAATAATTTTAGTGTTATCTTTGTATTTATGTTGTATTAATAGGTTATTGTTTTTAAAGTATTATTATTATTTTATAATAATAATTGTAGTGTTATCTTTGTATTTATGTTGTATTAATAGGTTATTGTTTTTAAAGTATTATTATTATTTTATAATAATAATTGTAGTGTTATCTTTGTATTTATGTTGTATTAATAGGTTATTGTTTTTAAAGTATTATTATTATTTTATAATAATAATTGTAGTGTTATCTTTGTATATATGTTGTATTAATAGGTTATTGTTTTTAAAGTATTATTATTATTTTATAATAATAATTGTAGTGTTATCTTTGTATTTATGTTGTAATAATAGGTTATTGTTTTTAAAGTATTATTATTATTTTATAATAATAATTGAAGTGTTATCTTTGTAATTATGTTGTATTAATAGGTTATTGTTTTTAAAGTATTATTATTATTTTATAATAATAATTGTAGTGTTATCTTTGTATATATGTTGTATTAATAGGTTATTGTTTTTAAAGTATTATTATTATTTTATAATAATAATTGTAGTGTTATCTTTGTATTTATGTTGTAATAATAGGTTATTGTTTTTAAAGTATTATTATTATTTTATAATAATAATTGAAGTGTTATCTTTGTAATTATGTTGTATTAATAGGTTATTGTTTTTAAAGTATTATTATTATTTTATAATAATAATTGTAGTGTTACCTTTGTATTTATGTTGTATTAATAGGTTATTGTTTTTAAAGTATTATTATTATTTTATAATAATAATTATAGTGTTATCTTTGTATTTATGATGTATTAATAGGTTATTGTTTTTAAAGTATTATTAATATTTTATAATAATAATTGTAGTGTTATCTTTGTATTTATGTTGTAATAATAGGTTATTGTTTTTAAAGTATTATTATTATTTTATAATAATAATTGTAGTGTTATCTTTGTATTTATGTTGTATTAATAGGTTATTGTTTTTAAAGTATTATTATTATTTTATAATAATAATTGTAGTGTTATCTTTGTATTTATGTTGTATTAATAGGTTATTGTTTTTAAAGTATTATTATTATTTTATAATAATAATTGTAGTGTTATCTTTGTATTTATGTTGTATTAATAGGTTATTGTTTTTAAAGTATTATTATTATTTTATAATAATAATTGTAGTGTTATCTTTGTATTTATGTTGTATTAATAGGTTATTGTTTTTAAAGTATTATTATTATTTTATAATAATAATTGTAGTGTTATCTTTGTATATATGTTGTATTAATAGGTTATTGTTTTTAAAGTATTATTATTATTTTATAATAATAATTGTAGTGTTATCTTTGTATTTATGTTGTAATAATAGGTTATTGTTTTTAAAGTATTATTATTATTTTATAATAATAATTGTAGTGTTATCTTTGTAATTATGTTGTAATAATAGGTTATTGTTTTTAAAGTATTATTATTATTTTATAATAATAATTGTAGTGTTATCTTTGTGTTTATGTTGTATTAATAGGTTATTGTTTTTAAAGTATTATTATTATTTTATAATAATAATTGTAGTGTTATCTTTGTATTTATGTTGTATTAATAGGTTATTGTTTTTAAAGTATTATTATTATTTTATAATAATAATTGTAGTGTTATCTTTGTATTTATGTTGTATTAATAGGTTATTGTTTTTAAAGTATTATTATTATTTTATAATAATAATTGTAGTGTTATCTTTGTATTTATGTTGTAATAATAGGTTATTGTTTTTAAAGTATAATTATTATTTTATAATAATAATTGTAGTGTTATCTTTGTAATTATGTTGTATTAATAGGTTATTGTTTTTAAAGTATTATTATTATTTTATAATAATAATTGTAGTGTTATCTTTGTATTTATGTTGTATTAATAGGTTATTGTTTTTAAAGTATTATTATTATTTTATAATAATAATTATAGTGTTATCTTTGTATTTATGATGTATTAATAGGTTATTGTTTTTAAAGTATTATTATTATTTTATAATAATAATTGTAGTGTTATCTTTGTATTTATGTTGTATTAATAGGTTATTGTTTTTAAAGTATTATTATTTATACTTAGGAAGCATGTTTCAGCGTGATGGAAGATTGGAAAAAGGTATTGAAAGGAGAGTAACGGCAGGTAATAGAGTGAATGGTGCATTAAGACCGGTAATGGCTGACCCAATTATTTCGAGGCAAGCAAAGCTCGCGGTACACAATGGTATCGTCGCACCGACTCTAATGTATGCTAGTGAGACATGGACATGGCAGAAGACGCATGAAAGTAGAATTAACGCGGTTGAAATGAGGTCACTAAGACGAATGTGTGGTAAAACAATGTATGATAGAATAAGAAATGAGGATATTAGACGAGAATGTATGATTGAAAGAAATATCGTAAGTAAGATGAAAATAAATGCCCTAAGGTGGTTCGGCCACATAGAAAGAATGAGTGATGACCGTCTGACAAAAAAAGTATACAAGGCTGATAAAAGAGGAATGAAAAGTAGAGGTCGGCCAAGAAAGAGTTGGCACGATCACATAAATGGGATTTTGAAAGATGGAGATGTTAGAAGTAAGAATAATAGAAGAGCGTGTATGAGACGATGTATGGACGTGAATGAAGCGAGGAATGTATGTCAAGAGAGAGGATTCTGGCGTTCGGTTCTCTCTGCCTACCCCAAATAGGGAAATGGCGTGATGGTATGGTATTATTTTTGTTATGTGCCTTCTTCATCATGGGATGGAATCCTAGTGAGGTAGACGCTGATAAAAAAAATTACATTTTTATATGAATGATTAATAAACTAATTAACTAACATGATATTTTCAGAAATGACCGTAAGGTTGTGTTACTGTCGTTTGACACATAATATAATATTGTATTGTTTTGATTCAGATCTTCTTGAATATGTCGGGGATTAACTAGTTAATTTCATTTCTGACAAATTTACGAGAAATGATAACAAATTACGTTCGGACTCGCCCCTTGTAAATGAAGACACACATCACCCCACATTTCATATTGAGATACCTACCTACTCAATATTTGAAAATGCTCCCAGCTGGCACAAGAGAAATAATTTTATGCAAAAAAGCTGACTAGATTAATCTACATCTCTCAGAAGTCAATTGCATTGAGTCACAAAAACATTACGATGACATTGATATCGCTGTAGACAAATTCTATAACATGAATAGGTAGGTACTATTATACGACTTCATATTTCTCGAAAATTAGTAAACAATTAAAATTTTCCTACATGGTATAACACCTCACTAATTCAAATTGTTAAAGAAAAACAGACATTTTACTCGAAATGGAAAAGATTTCATAACCAATGTGATTATTATTGTCTTCTTTTGATATTAGGTATAGTAAGTAAGAGTTACATGCTTTATTGTATTTTTGGTTATTCCCTCTTAGTAATTGTGTGCATGTACTATGTGTTGTCCTTTTAAATAAAATAAAATAAATAAATAAACAAAATAACGACATGAATGAAAACGATATTTTGTAACAAAACGAAATTAACGAAAAATTCTTAAAAAAAAGCTTAAATATAGTGAATTCATAATACTTCAGTTTTCCATAGTAGTGAAAAGCAAATCGTTAAGGTAAGAAGGTATGTAGGTATGTATCTACATATTGATTGTATTTTATACAACTTTTTTTTTTCATACCATACAAAAAGTATCCACCACGTGTTGTCCTTATTGCTTGTATCATATAATATCGATAATAATACCTACCTACCTTCATCTGATTATTCATCTGACACAACAATCCTCTTTTAAAAATGACGTAAAATTCAGATTATAAAGACGATTGAAGAAATTATGGCATACAAAATCAGAATATATTTTTCATCAATTGAGAAAAAAAGTTTGAGATTCTGCTATAATGTGTAAGACATTAAATAATCTAATTGCGATTTTGATTTAGATGGGTTGATGGCAAAGCGGTTAGTGCGCTGGGTTAGTAATCAGTGGTCGCGAATTCGAATCCTGCCTCGACCGATTTCGTTCACCTATAGCACAAGCATTTATATGCTTATTTAAGGGAACGTAGGAAGATGTATATGTACTTGTTTAACAAGGACATATTATTTTTTTTAAAAAGAAAAAAAAATGATAAAATAATTAAAATTGTAAATATAGGCAGTCGCAACACATAAATTTGCTATAAAGGATATTAAAAAAAATTGAAATCCTGAAACTTTCACAAAAACAAAAAATAGTTTGAGATATTGAATTTTTCTATTAGTTCTTACTATTATGGTTATTGGGATATATGAAAAAAGTAAAATAAAAATACTTAGTAAGCTAGTTTTATTATTATTATGTCTTCTTCTTCTTTTTCTTTTCCTAAAGTAGGACAAGACTTTCCTAATCCATTATTGTCCAGTATTGTCGGATCTGGTATTTGGGCTTTATCCATTAGTTTATTCATACTATCCCACCACCGGGATATTTTGACTTCTCATTACATGTCCATACCATCTGAGTCGGCTCTCTGTCAGTTTTCTGGTATGGGGGCTACTCCAAAGCTTCATCTTATTAGCTCATTTCGAATTCTATCACGCTTTGTCACCCCGCCTGCCCATCTCAGCATTTTGATTTCATTAACGTGACGTTTTTGTTCATGTGTGCCTAGGACTCCGTGAGTCAACAGCAGGTCTCACAGCTGTTTTATGTATTTTTTTTATATGTTTGTCTATATAAAAAAAAATGCTTGTAGCAAACACATATTTTGTAAATGATCTTAAAACAGGAATAGTAAGGTAGATGCCACGGCGGTCGGCGTGGAATGACTTGTGAGGAGTATTGCGTGGAATACTTTGTGGAATGACTTGGTAGTGAGGAGTATAGCGTTGGCCACAACCCACTCGATTTAATATATTCCGAATCATTTGAATGTTAATTACGAATTGTAGGTAGGTACTTTCTTCTCTGGGCGGCGGTGGGCGACGTCTGGTCTCAGGGTGGTGATAATAAGTCATGGATGGAATATGGATACGCCGGATCTTAAACGTCCGAAAAAGGTATGCATATTTATATATATGTGGGGTATCAATCAAAAATGATTAATACTTTGCACATTGCTTTATTCACATCCAGTGACGGTTTCTGACAAATAAGAAAAAAAAACATTTCATGTATTAC
Organism: Molanna angustata; assembly: GCA_963576475.1. Lineage (NCBI taxonomy): Eukaryota > Metazoa > Arthropoda > Insecta > Trichoptera > Molannidae > Molanna > Molanna angustata. Next base: position 28,592,548 of record OY754977.1, read on the forward strand.
TTTGTTATTTTTCATCATATCGACAAATTTCGTAGAAATATTAGTAGAAATGAACAAATTTTGTTCATGTAAATTTCAGAATTACGTATTAAGAGGGTGACTGCTGCCAACGTACCTATTTTTTCAATTTGATATACCATAATTATTACTTAACGAATCATTTTGAAAAAAATAACCTAGTTAATTTGGATATTAATAAAGAGAAATATACCTTAACTTTTTTATTATGTTCTGTATATATTCTTGTAGGAAAATAATAAGCATACCCCGATTTTAGACATTTATCTTAAATTTCTAAAAAAATATAAGGTATAGAGCAATATTTATTTTTATAAATTAAAGAAGAACAAAATACCTGGAAAAATATGATATGACGTTGCATTAACGCATCAGGTTAAGTAAATAAACCAAAAAAACTTTTATTACGCAATGGCGCTGAATGGAAAATAAATGTTTTTTAGGTTTATTTACTAAACCTGAAGCATTAATGCAACGTCACATCATATTTTTCTAGATATTTTTGTCTTCTTTAATTTAAAAAAAAATATATTACTCTACGCCTTATAGTTTATTAAAAATATAAGATAAACGTTGAAAATCGGGGTATGCCATTATTTTTCTACAAGAATTTATACAGAACATTATCAAAAAGTTAAGGTATATTTTTGTTTATTAATATCCAAACTATATAAATTATTTTTTTCAAAACGATTTGATAAGAAATAATGATGGTATATCAAATTGAAAAATAGGTACCTACGTTGGCAGCAGTCCCCCCCTTAATACGAATAAAATATATTTTCAGGCATATATACAACTTGAGCGAAAACTTTGAGTGAAGAACATGGTGATTATTTAGTATTATTTTAATGTTTTTCCTGATTATAAAAGAAGTATTTCCTGCGTAAATGTCACCATTTTTCCAACAATTTTAATCCATACTTCTGATAATTTGTATAAGCATGTTTACGATCAAATCCACATAATTAATTTTTACTGTGTAGTGTAATATATTTCTGAGAAAAACGCCATAAAAGAGGAAGAATAACGCATGTCCCCCTGTTTACAGTTACAAAAATACATTTTTATTTATTTTTATTTAAAACGCCCGATATGGGCTTTAAAACAATTAAAACATTGATATATGAAGTTGAAAATGAGACAGTGAATAAAAACTGATAAAAAATATATAGGTCGTTGAATGTGATGCTTATCGTTTGTACGAATGCAAATAAATGACTCAATAAAATTAAAGGCTCATACAAAAACGTTGCGCCACAAAAAGCTCGTAGTGCAACAAAAAAAATCAACTCAATTAATCGTGCACCATATCGATGTACTGCGCCTCCAAAAAAATGCATCACAAATTGCAGATCTCCATCACACACCGATAACCAAATATGGTTTGTGGAATCTTTGGTTATCTGGTATATTTTTATGAGTGCATCACAAATTGCTGATCACCATTTGCTTAAATAAAATGAAACTATAAAAATACCAATAAAACAAGCTTTCTGAACCAGCATTGGTATTGTTTTGTGTATTTATGAGTAGAAAAATGGTGTAATTCGTTTTACCTACAAATAAATACTTGAAAAGAGTAGATATACCTACCTACATATGTATGTATGTGTTTTATATTATCTACAGTCCTGCTGAATCATCAACCAATCATATATTAACCAATAAGTAAATAATATAAAATGTCAATTAAAATTGGAATATGAAATTTTCATGACAATTTATATAATATTTGTAAGCGGAATAATAATTAAATAAATAAATAATAAAAATACTTTACTACATTACACTACACACACAAACCAAAATATATTTGACACATGTAACTGACATTAGATTTAGATAATTGATGTATCATAATATGTATTAATCCATGTAATAAACTATCTAATGTTGTATGTGTTAATTAAAAAATAAAATAAATAAAATAAATAAATAAATGACAACAGTCACATTATTTAATATCCGATATTTATAAATGCCGCATATGGGGGTTCAAATAATATATCAAACATGACCATAATTTTAGATATATTGTCTGCCTTCGTGGCTCAGTTGTCTAGGTATCTGACTGCTGATCCAAAGGTCCCGGGTTCGATTCCCAGTGGAGACACAGTTTTTAATTGTGTTTTCAGTATGGATCTGAGAGACGATTAATATCGTAAGTCTCCAGAATATGGCAACTTGTTATTGGGTGCGTGTTAAATTAATATTTGACATAGTACCTACCTATTAGTTTCCCGAGAAGTAATGTAAAATAAAATATCAGGAAAACACTTGTATATCACATAAGCCGGCAAAGGTTTCCTTAATATTTCACAAGTACAATATACAATAACCATTTACATGACACGGGGAGCATAATGGTTTGGGAATAATTGAAAGTTTGAAGGGAATAGAATGTCAGAAAAGAAAATAAGATAAATAGTAGGGTATTTGATGCTTCCAATATTCCCTGAATAATTTATGTCATAGGAAGCTATTATGTTTGAGGAAAAACTCTTAATATTCATGTGATAAATTATGATTTGAACAGTTCGACGAGGCATTAAAGAACATAAAATCAAAATTGAGATAACTGAGTTATTGGATGACTAGTGTAAATAAGATGTATGATTTGAGCGAATAAAGTATAAATTATTTAGATCATAGATCATGTTTAAAAAGCACACACTACATATTTTCTTTTTAGCCATCTTATGTATATGTAAAGGGATCAAATAATAGCCAAAGTATTATTCTCATGTGATTTCTTGAAATACCTACTTTCTCGTTTTTATGAAGTTATTATAGTACCTACATATAATATATTTACTCTGATAGAATAAACTTTGTGTTTAACATGCATTTCTAACATGTATTTGGAGCATTTACTTCATTCAAAGCAGAATATTCATACATACATACATACCATCACGCCATGTCCCTCGCGGGGTAGACAAATGAGCGCCACATTTTTCTATCCTGGCAGGCATCCTTGGCCTCGTCCACATTCATACATCGTCTCATACATTTTCGTCTGTGGCTCACACTTCTAACATTTCCGTCTTTCGTAATATCGTTCATATGTTCGTGCCATCCCTTTCTTGGGTGTCTCCGACCTCTCATTCCATTCCTGTCCGCACTGTATATTTTCTTCGTTAGGCGTTCCTCATTGTTTAAGAAGGCATGTTATGTGCAGTTTTTGATTGAGTGATAATTAATATGTTATATTGTAAGCAATCATCATGGAATGTATATATGTTACTGTGAAATGTTTCAAGGGTATGTTGCAGTTATAATACATAGATATCGATATATAATGTTTCTTCTAGGTGTTAATGTTCCAACTATTTTGAAATCCCCACTAAAATACACCTAAAATCCAGAGATAATCCAGTCTTTATCGATAAAACCTTGCATCTCCAATAGATTCACCATCCAGTACACAAATTTCAAAATAATTCTCCTCTCGTGTCTCAATAGGTTAAACATCTAATTCTCTTACGTGTCATTTGATCTTGGATTAATTATTATTAGAGTAGTTCGAGTACCTAAATACATTTATGATGTTTATTTTCATAACGTCATGATAAATGCAATTAACGTCCTGTGCCCAATTATTCTCATATTCTCTAAAAACAATAAATAGTTTTACACAAAGAATATCTCGAGGGAAAAAATTAAACACTTGCCCAAAAAAAATTAAACACTAGCAAATCTATTAATTTATTTAAGACTTAACAAATAAATAAATTTATTAATTATTTGTTTTATTTAATTAATGAATATATTTATTAAATAATAAATAAATAAATTATTTATTTATTTTATTTTTAATAACTATATTATTTATTCATTTATTTATTTTAATAGAATTATTTATTTATTTTAATATAATTATTTTTTTTCTATAATTATTTATGTGTTTTATAAGTATATAACTATATTTATTTATATATTTATTTATTCATTCATTCATTCATTCATTCATTAATTGATTTATTAATTTATTTATTTATTTATTTATTTATTATTTATTTATTTATTTATTTATTTATTTATTTATTTATTTATTTATTTATTTATTTATTTTTTTCATTTATTTATTTATTTAATTATTTTTTTTTTCATATATTTATTTATTTAATTATTAATTATTTAATTTATTTCTTTATTTATCTACTAATCTTTTTGATTAAAATACACACATGCGTGTATGCAAGCCCTTAATAAATTAGTAAGTTAGTATTTTTTTAATTTTATTTTTCCACATGTGGCATAGTTGTAAATATTGAGTGAAGTATGAATTTCGTTAATTTTGTTTAGTTTCTTTTAGACCTCGACAATGCCAAGTCACCTTGGCGAAAACGATCGGTCGTTATTATAAAAAGTTTTGTGGAAAAATATTTTTTTATTTATTTTTTGATTTTAAAATGGATTTTCACTCTGTTAATACAAAAACTCTAGAATCTATAATTATAAATTAGGTATTACGAGTAATAATCGGTGTAGGTATATATTTTCAAACAAAACTAAATTCGATTTCAAGCCATCTTATGTAAGCGTAAATCGATACGAAATAGTTTCATTAATATTTGTGAAACATGTATCTACCCAAATACTGATTAATTACAAATTGATTAATTTCAATTATTAATTACAATGGATTCGCATCTCAGTAAAACATGAATATGAAGTGTACATAATTTACGAGGCGTGCTATTTATCTCGTAATATTAATTTGAATACTTAATTTGAAATAAGTATGAAGGCAAGTATTTACGTTTGGATGATCTCTAAATATTTTTTCCACACTGTAACAAGTATTATTCAAAAGAGAAGTAGGTACTACAAATAAAATGTTTTAATAAATGTGTTCTGTGTAAGGCCTTTTAAAATGTAAAAGGTATCTTTTAAATGTACTTCAGGTACCTTTTCAATTTAATACCATTTTTTATATAATTTACCTTCCAATCAGTGGCGGCTGGCGACCTAAAATATTAGAGGGGCTCAATTTTTTTCTTGAAAGGAAATGTGTATTTAAAAGGAGAAAACATTCAGTACACTTGTGAAATTTCGACAGAGGTGAAAAAATATTATTTTCATGCATATGCGTGATCGGTGTTTATCATCATTCTCCTGTTAAGTTGCAATTACAATACCTGAAAGAAAGGGGGGTCGGGTGGATCATATATCATACCTACATGTTGGATTTAGTTGTTTTTGTCAGAGTCAGAATTAAATACCTACATCAGAATTATTATTACGTTGCGCAAGCGCATAAAGTGATCACGTAAACCAGCCGATGACAGGTCGTAAGCCCTGTAGGTGCCTTGATTTCCCGGCTCTCCTACAATAAATATTCCAACTTCGTCTCTATTGAGATAATTATAAATCTGTTAAAAAATATCTTTGACTCCCGACAGGGAAAAAAATCCAATGTTTGCGCATATGCAATAATAAAAATATATTCGATCAGAATTATTGTCAAAAAGTAAACACGGACATTTCACTGCGCCCGCAATACGCATTCTTTTCACTACACCTGCAAAGCCATTTCGTTTTTTATTACAAATTCATCTTAAAACTTCGAATATATTTACGTGATTTACAAGAACTAATTTGAGATTGTGAGATGATTGGCCGGGAGGCCCTTATTTTTTCACATTCACACGATCAGCGTAATTAAAGTAACGCGAAATTATATTATGTATACTATTCACCGTGTACTATTGTCAAAAATTATCATTAAAAATATTAAATTAACCGTATTTCATCACTCTGCAAACACAACCACAACGCAACATGCAAAATGGTGCGCTGTCATCTGTCATCAACGGCCTTCAGCACTCCAGCTGACCGCTTATTGCGAAGTGCGCAGACGCTAATATTAGTTGTGTTCATAAATACACTAATTCATCTACAACTTACTGGAAAGAGATATATTCCGGTAAATTCATGAACATACATATATGTATAGGAACGTGCCCGAGAGCTCCATACATTTCGCATCATATTGTACTACGGCATTGGAATCAATTATATGAGTTTTCATACAGTTCCTCGGGCGCAAGTACATTGTGCCCGCGGAACAAAATTTTTCATAGAATCTCGCTGTATGAAACGAACTATTGCAGTATTTTACTATTACAACCGTAAGGTGGAAACACATTTATTTTTACAAAAAAATAATGAATTTCCAGAATTAATTTAGCAAATATTTTTGGAATCTATCGAACAAAATTTTTGGGAGGGCTCAGCCCGAGAGCCCCTTTGGGGGAGCCGCCACTGCTTCCAATCTTTTGAATGGTGTCTGCGAAATATCCATTAAAAAGAAACATTAGTACATGATTCTCATATTGTTTGTCTTACTTACGTAATACCTTTGTACATTATTTGGTAAATCTCATACTCGTTTAATAATAATAATATCATACTCGTTTTGAAATAAATTCTCAAAATATACGCTTTTTGGTTTCAAAAGTTCCCAAATTGTGACTCCTTGATAAATTTTCAATTAACGTACATTTAAAGGTGGTAGTTGTTTTTTTCTTAAGTAGATAATAAAACAATGATGGTGTAAGTGTGTGTGTGTGTGTTTGTCTCACGCCTTCTGGAAAAAAAATGCATATAAAAATATAATTCATGTGCGTACATGTACCAGTACACCTGACGCAGTATCACGCAAAAAAGCGACAAAAATGTTGAATTAATAATATATTTCAATACCTAATATATTTTTCCTTATTATAATTTCAAAATCAGATCTGTCAAAAAGTGTACTTTTTGAACGCAAATATTTACAACGTAGAAATTAGATGAACGTGATTATACTTTAAAATGTATTTTCATGAATAACTTAGCATTTTAGAGAAAAACATGGTGATTATTTTGTATAATAACAATGTGCAACTTATTTTTTAAGTAAGTGTTTTGTACAAACAACCCCGCCATTTTAATCTCTTTTCATACAATATTTCTTTTTCCTATTGAATGAAAATGTTCCTTATAAGTAATAATTAACCTTTGATATAAATGTGATTATGAAATAATAAAATGAAACACAAAACATTAAAGCTAGTTTTAAGATATATATTAAAAATATCTGTTTATTATTAATAACGATATAGGCGTTAAAAATTGCATAATTTGTCATAACTTATATATATATATTTTTGGATTTTTCTGTCAATAGTTGATTTTCGTTTATATGGCTTCGAACAAACCAATGTAGGTACCTACATGTTCGAAAAATGTGTTTTTTCTGACATATTCGATTGGTTTCTATGGTTACACACAAAATATGATTTTCAAACAGAATTTGTTTTAATACGAATTTGAATATGTTTCGTGCAATCAGCGTGTCCATGACAAAAACAAATTTTTCAACTTTTAATTTTACTATAAATCAATGTTTAGTATAGGTTTAAAGATTAATTGATTATGAAATGAAAGATTTCTTACTTAAAATCTCTTTTTATTTCAATTATACAATTTCAGCAAATATAAATAATTATTGACGTGTAAGACTGCTCTTGGAAGTGGGCTTCTTCTTATTTTAAAGGCTTTTTGTCACCGTTACCAGTATATTTGAATTGATAAATTTCTTCGGCGTTCCATGTAGGATCGATAAACGCTGGGTTGCGCGCGCATCCGTGCACGTTTGTACAAGAGGCTGCTACTTAGCTACATACCTACATTTATAAGTTGTGGATTCATTTTATTGAAATCAAGAAATGTTTATGTTACTAAAAATAATTTCATTGTGAACTATGATTCTGAATCCAAGACACAAACCGTAATTCATGATATATTAAGTAAAATCATCTCATGGAGATAGCATCAGTGTAGTATTTATTCAATTGTGAAAAAAAAAATTCGCATTTATAAAATATTCGATCTGGAAAATAAACCTGAGACATAATCAATAGTGAATTCTGAAAAGGTGAATTAACTGATCGGTAATTATTGGTCTGATTTCTCTGCTTCATCAGTAGTCACTTTCTTCTGTATTTGTTTAAAAATTTATTAATTTGATTTCATCAAAAATCTATATGTTAGCTCTGTAGGTACCTGTTGTAGTGTCAGGTCGATGCGGATATTATGAATACTTCGATTTTTGTGATAGATTTTGTGTTTTAATGAATTATTGTGTTGTTTTTCTTTTTAATTGTTGTGTTGTTTAATACGAGTTTTATGTTTTATTTTTACAGTGATGTGGTGTGGAAGGATATGCAACGCCATACGAATTATTCGCAAAAAGTGTCGCGCACAATGTCTCACACTTGTTTAAAACAGTCACATTTTGTCCTTGTCTAATGCATACTTTTCTGCGCTCTTTCTTTTTCTAACACGGTACCTGATAACTGATGACAGTTACAATCGTGGTAACAATAGTTTACTTTCTCCATCCCTTTTGTTTGCATACGTTCGCTAATGTTCGCTAGGACACATGTTTTGTATCTTTCCATAGCGAATCACTGTATTTTTACCTTTTATTTTATAATGGCCCAGAGGCCGTATATGTAAAAATAAATAAATAAAACCTAACCAACATATATGGACTCTATGACTCAGGACTAAAATATCTACTTGAATCAAATCTTTATGCTCTACGTTTTGTTTGGTTTTTCTTTTTGGTTCTTGAAATTAAATAATATCCTTAGAATAAAATCCACTTAAAAAGGGAACCCCACACAAAGATATTCTAGAAACTAAAAAATATCTCGAAGATTATAATAACCGTTTTTTTTCTGCTCTTGTAGGTACACAGAGTGAAATGAATAGTATTTTTTTTAATATATTTTTTTCGTAACAACCAGAGAGAAGGATTCTTGGAAGATTTTCCAATAGGTAGAAAGACATATGAGAGTCCACATCAAAAGTAATTGCAAAATCTGCACAAACAAGATCTACATAGTGGTAGGTACATAATTTTTGTCTGTATATATGTAGGTATATAATTTTTGTCTGTATATAGGTATATAATTTTTCTTTACATATTATAGAACACCTAAACGGCTGGACCGATGTTGATGAAACATTTTACGTATTAGAGCGAGACCCTGGATGGTTAAGATTAATCAAAAATTGTAATAGTGGAATTGAAAATGTAAAAAAAACATTTTTGAATTTTTACTTTATTTTTACCTATATCTCAAAAACCATGTAAGCTAGAACCCTGAAAATTTATTTTTTTGAAAAAAATACAGAGTTTCTCAAAAATTTTTATTAATAAAAACATTTTTTATGATAAATATATGTGTTTCTTCTTCTTCTTCGATCTTCATATCGTGCCTTGGCCTCTATGAGTTTTCGCCTCCAACCTCTCCTGTCTCCCCCATCGGCTTTCCAATTTGTTGCCTGGAGCAGTTCGGCAGCATCCCTCCTAACTTCGTCCTCTCACCACAGCCATGGCCTCCCGACCCTCCTTCTTCCACCTGGGTACCCTTTTAGGATCCTTTCTGGTGCCCGTGATGACGGCATTCTCTGCACATGTCCGGCCCATCTTAGCCTGTTCAGTCTGGCATGTACAGATATTCTGGGTGCCTTGTAGATGCTGTAAAGCTCATAGTTGTAAGCCCACTCTCCAGGCTTCGCCATCATTCACGGACCCCAGTATTCTTCGCAGCACCCTCCTCTCAAAAGTGTCCAGTACCTCTGCGGACTTTTTCGTCATTGTCCACGCCTCACACCCACAAGTCACAACTGTTCTAATGATTGTTTTGTAATGGGGGATTTTGGTTTTTCTGTGAACACTTCTTGACTTCAGCACTGGAAGATGAGAGAAGAATGCCTTGTTTCCTGTAGCGACTCTTCGTTTAAATTCTGCATAGTCTTCGTTTTCTTTTGTTATATTGGAACCCAGGTAGGTGAAGTCATCCTTCTTCTTCTTCAATGGCTCTACAGCCCATATCGAGCCTTGGCTTCCAGCAACTTCCTCCTTCAACCTCTCCTGTCACCTGCTGCGACCCTCCAGTTTGGCACATTCAGAAGCTGGGATGCGTCCCTCCCAATATCATCTTCCATCGCAGCCTCGGTCTCCCGACCTTTCTTTTGCCACCTGGGGGCCCCTCTAAGACTCTTTTTGGTACCCGTGATGATGGCATTCTCTGAACATGCCCGGCCCATCTTAGCCTGCTTAGTCTTATATGTTCAGACGGTTTGGTTGCTTTGTAGATGCTGTACAACTCATCGTTGTATCTAATTCTCCATGATTGTCCATCATTCACGGGTCCCAGGATTTTACGCAGCACTCTTCTCTCAAAGATGTCCAGCATCTGCGCAGACCTTATTGTCAGTGTCCAAGCCTCACACCCATATGACACAACAGTTCTGATGATTGTTTTATATAGGGTTACTTTTGTCTTTCTATAGACACTTCTAGACCTGAACACCAGTAACAGAGAGAAGAATGCTTTGTTACCTGTCACTATTCGTCTTTTTATTTCTAGGGTATCTTCATTATCTTTATTGATAGTAGAACCCAGGTATGCAAACTCCTCTACAGTTTCAAAAGTGTATTTTTCTTTGAACGTTATGTTGCTTTGTAGAACGTTTCTAGCATTTCTGGTTTGCTTCATTATTTTGGTTTTATTTACATTAATTTGCAAACCTATTTCTGATGCTGCTGTTTCAAGTGGTTCAAAGACTTCATGTAGGGCTGCAAGGGATCTTCCGACAATATTGAGGTCATCTGCATAACCAACTATTTGAGAACTTTTAAAATATATAGTGGAGCTGGTGTTAACAGATGTTTTTCTGATAACATATTCAAGAGCCAGATTGAACAGTGTAGGTGCCAAACCACCCTGCTTGAGACCCTGGGATACAACAAATTCTTCAGTCATCTCGTTGCCAATTTTCACCATGCATTTTGTATTGCTCATTGTGGATTTAACCAGCCTTATGAGTTTTGTTGGGATTTTAAATTCTAGTAGGATGCCATAGAGCATTTCTCTGCTGATGCTGTCGTAGGCCTGCTTAAAATCAATAAATAGCTGGAATAAATCTACGTCAAATTCCCAGCATTTTGTATGTAAGTATTTGCCTAACTGTGAACATTTGGTCGCTGGTGGACCTGTTTCTTCTGAACCGTGCTTGATATTCTCCTATAATGTTTTCCGTATAGGGCTAGATAGAAGAATGCCTTGTTTCCTGTTGCGACTCTTCGTTTAATTTCTGCTTAGTCTTCGTTTTCTTTTGTTATATTAAAACCCAGGTAAGTGAAGTCATCCACCATCTCAAAATTATATTTATCTTTGAATTTTACAGTGTGTTGTGGATTGTTGGTCGTGTTTCTAGATTGCTTGATGATTTTTTTTTTATCTTCATTTATTGCTAGTCCCATTTCTTTGGCTGCTGTTTCCAAGGGCTTAAAAACTTTTTGCACTGCTACTAGGGATCTTCCTACTATATTGAGGTCATCAGCATACCCTACAATCTGGCTGCTTTGGAAGTATATGTTTGGGTTAACGTTATTATGATATGTCTTCCTTATAACATATTCTAGAGCCAGGTTGAAAAGTGTGGGGGTTAGTCCGTCCCCTTGTTTGAGATCTTGAGAAACAGTAAATTCGTTCGTGAGCTCTCCTCCTATCTTGACTCTGCATTTGGTATTACTCATAGTTGCTTTTATCAGTCTTACTAACTTTGTGGGTATATTAAATGTTAGGAGTATATCGTACAGTTTTTCTCTATTGATACTGTTATAGGCCTGTTTAAAATCAATGAACAGTTGATATATGTCGACATCGAATTCCCAGCATTTGGTCAGAAGTTGTCTATCAGTAAATAATTGATCGCTTGTTGATCTGTTTCTTCTGAACTCCGCCTGATACTCTCCTAATATGTCCTCCGCAAAGTGTTCGATCCTTTCCTTGTCAGGAGTTGATTCTTGATTCTTATTGTCAGGAGTTTGTATGCTGTGCTCAGTGGCGGCTGGTGACCTTAAATCTTAGAAGGGCTTAAATTATAATTATACTTAGAAGAGAAATTAACTTACTACAGGAATCAGAAAGCAATTATGTGACACAATATTATTTTCGTATATTAACATTATCAGTGTTTTCCATAGTTCTTTTGTTTATCGGAAATTAAAACGTGAACCTGATCATTTATGCTGTATTTGGTTGGGTTTTAAATAACGTTTGTAATGAAATGCATCGATAAATTATAAAATAATTTGTGACAGCTAATGAATTTTGATCATACAAAATTGCTTCCTGATTTAACACTTTTTATGGTTAATATAATTTTTGTTTGCAATATATCAACAATATATGGTATCGATTAATTAAATAATAATACTAATATATTTCGGATGATTTATAGTTTAAACTATGTAATATCAATTAATGTTAACCTAAGGAATTGCAACTGCTTTCCTAACGTTTGACCATCGCAATGTACAACAAAATATGAATGAATGAAAATATATTATAATCCTTCGCGGGCACTGCCCCGTTTTGCTCGAAATCGGCATACATTAAGCGTGTACGGCAAGCTGCGGCGGCAGCGGGCGGTCGCGTGAATTGTAGGGTTCTCCGGGTACAAGTCGACTGTGCCCGAGGAATGAAATATTTCATAGAATCTTGCTTGCTTTACAAAGCAGGTAGATTTAAATATTTTCGCTAAATATACTACAGGCGTAAGACGGGAAATATTAATTAGAAAAATTATGTGTTCTCAAGATTTAATGACATTCATTTTTTGGAATCTTTTGAACAAAGTGTTTGGGAGGGCTGAGCCCGAGAGCCCTTTAGGAAGAGCCGCCACTGGCTGTGCTCAACAATGAAATGCCCCTATGATTCTCACACTTCAGCTTATCGCCTTTATGGATCGGGCAAATTATACTCAGCTGCCATTCCTCAGGAATTTCTTCTAAATCCCATTTCTTCAGAACTATTCCGTGCATCAGCTTATGGAGGTGCTTGTTTCCATATTTTTGTAATTCTGATGGCATATTATCTGCTCCTGGCGCTTTATCATTTTTCAATTTCTTGGTTGCCAGTCTTATCTCTATAAGTGTGGGGGGGGGGGCTGACTTCCTGATTGTTCTCGGTAGGTATATCTGTGATCTCATTTCCCGTATCTGTGTTTGGGTTCAATAGTTGATGGAAGTATTTTAAAGAAATTTATGTGTTTAACTGCCTATATTTCCAAAGTTTTTAAAAATATCGACGTAGATTATTTAATTTGTTATAAAAAAATATTAGCATTGTAGTATTACATCACAATTTTTTTAACAATTTTTATGAAAATTTAATTTAGTGACGACATCGCTTCATACAGTTTGTAAGGCAGTATACACTACACAATAAGTACGTGGACTCAATAGTTTGAAACTTTTTCTCCAAACATACATACATATTATCATCCTGTTTTCATATTCATGGTAAGAAAAAAGACTGACCTCCATACTATCCTATCCTGACATAGGTACATACATGTTTTACATAGATAACAAAATATCTTAAAATGTTTATAAATCTGTTTTTAAATGTTTATATAGTTTGGTAACTATTCTTCAATTTTGTATACTATCGCCATCGACAGTTATATCTCATGTGTTACATGCAACTAGTATTAAAAAAAATCAAATTTCAAGATAAATCATTTCAAATTTTACACTAACTACATGGACAGTCGTTGTTAGCTAGCATATTTATATACATACATAGCTGACGGTGAGGTACCAAACGTTGACAATCGCTGTTGTATTCGATCAATGCCAGCAAATTTTACAAAATAATAAATGAGTTCACGGGAAAATTAAATTTCGTGTTTAATTTTCCCGTGAACATAATTTTTCAACATAATTTGATTTAGGTAGGTACTCTGTACCAAATTATGTTTTGAAATAACATATGGGTACACCAAATGAATGTTGCCTATTTTGTCTTATTAAGCTTTATTGTATTGTATGTTATTAAAATGTATTAAATGTCTGTGAATCGATATGTCTCCAGTTTATTAAAATCCTTTATTAATGGTGCGTCCTGTTGTATGGTTGCGAAACTTGGACGCTTAAAGATAATACAATGAACCGGTTAGAAGTGTTTGAAATGTGGATTCATCGAAGAATGCTTCGAATACGCGTGGACAGATTTAATATCCAACGTACGATTTTTTCGTCGAGCACATACAAGCAGAGAACTCCCGACAAATCTAAAAATTCGTAAGGTATCATATTTGGGCCACATTCTGCGAGGAGAAAACTATCAATTGTTGCAGCTGTTAATACAGGGCAAGATTGAGGGTCGTCGTGAAGTTGGGAGAAGGCAGATGTCTTGGCTGCTCAATATCCGACAGTGGACTGGAATAACGAAGATAAGAGAGTTGGTCCGAATGGCGCAGGACAGAGAGGCATTCTCCAGAGTGACTTGATACGGCACACAGAGAAGAAGAAGATTTATGATCTGATGGCCGTGTTCACCAAGGAATATCAAATGGATCATCAACTAACTACCTGCTAGGAGATCAAATCCTTGAGTGCATCACTCAGTGAATTTGCATTTCACCAACTAAAAACCAACATACTTCATTGATGCCCGATTTCCCCAAGGCTCCTTAACTTAAAAAATCACATTTATGAACTACTTAGCGCAAAATTGCATTTCACCAAACAATCTTAGCCTCGCTTAGCGAAGTGGCGGTCTTTAGTGGATTAACCGTCATAAGCGTCACAATGCGTTTGACAGATAGATATTTGGGTTACGATTTCGTCGCAGAGTTGTTTTATTATTGAATTTATCTTTTTTTGTAAAATTTCAGTTATATTTTGTTTATTATCATCTTGGGAGATGGCTGGATTCGTGAAATCGTTGAATTGGCAGAATTGGTCCATGAATTAGACATGCTCCATCCGTTTGTTTTGAAGTAATTGCCGTGTTTTTTGAAACTAATTCAATTAATTTTGTTTTTTCACTGGGGGTAAAATTTGTAGAAAGTTTCCTTGGTTTATCCATAATTATACGCTGCTAAATATTATACTCTGATAAATATGCGCGTCCCGTGTCGAACAATCTCAACAATCAACAAGTGCGAAGCGAATAAACAGCCATGACAACGAGTATATCCTAGGATGTACACCGATTTTTTAAACCAAACCTACAAAAGTTTGGTAAAAATAGATTGGTTAGGTTTGTCTGTAGTTATAATTGCGGCTGGCATGAGCCAGTTGCATTATATATCAAAAAAAGTAACAAGTATTAAAATAAAATAACTAAATTGGTGTGAATACTAAATAAACTGTCTGTACATGATGTGTCAAAAACAAAAACTGGTGTACAAACAAGGCTACCCTGATAGCAAGCGCCGCTAGCGCCATCTGTTGGCGCCAGCGGAAATTACCTATACTCATGAGATCAAAGTAGTAAGTACTTTTTTATAATTAATTTATATATAGAGTAAAAATCGTGAAATTCACACGTTAGAATATTTTAATGATATTTTTATAGTTTATTATGTATTATTTATTTGCATATTTTTTAAAGTAACGTTATCTTGAGTCCATATTCATGTTCACCGTAAACATAACATAAATAATCCTGACATCAGCTTAGTGTGGGTGTTATTTGTTGGTGAAATTTATTAAGTAAGCCACTTAAGGATTTAAGTTTCGAATGGGTACTTAGCTGATGTTCGGTTCTGAGGGACCTTGGAGAAATCGGCTGTGAGTCCTAGGCTCAACTCTCCTTAAATTTCCGGTGTACAGGAATACGAACTCAAGTTAAATTATATAGAAATATTTATAAATCAAGAACACATAATTTATCTTGTTTCTTTTATTAAAATAACAATAAAATATTATCACAGTGTGTAGTTCACAATTTTTACGAGTTTTTAAAATTGTTTGAAAAAAAGTATTACTTTGATCTCATCAGTAGGTATATTCGCATTATTGTCGTGAATGGCCGCGAGCGCTGTATACCTGATACCATGTTTACAAACATATCGCATACCTGCTATTCAATTCTACCCCAGCTACCTGTGTTATTGTGCATATCGCCATTATTGTTTTCGTTGACATCAGTTATGCTGTTTTAAATAAAATTCAATTTTATATCTGAATAATATAGAAAAATCAAATATAACATAAAATATAACACTTATGATACAAAACAACTAACAATAAGTGCTGAAATGTAATAATTTTAGTTACAAAATACGTTGATGAATGACTTGATCCACAATAGAGCGTCACTTAAGAGTTGAGTCGCCGGCGTCACTTAACGGTAGTAAGATTGTTTGGTGAAACTTAATTTTACGCTAAGTGCATCAAAAAATTGATTTTAGCGCTTAGGAACCTTGGTGAAAGTGGGGGTAGGTATTTTATTATTATTTTTGATTTCGAGTGTCATTTGGAGATAACAATTAACAAGATTGTAATAAGATAACAATTAAAAAAAAGTAACAAGATGACGATTAAAAAAATGTAACTATATTGCAATTTGTATATCAATTTTCAGAGATACTGTGTTGTACGAATTGTACCAGAGACATCTACACTACAGGTACCTACATCATATAAGATACCTACTTATATTAGACAGTAGTCTAATAAAACCAGAAGGTTCAAAACTTTTACGAGTGTGCGGTCAGTGATTCCTTATTGCTGATAATAAAACACCTCGTGTTTGTTTCTCCGGACATTTAATTTAGGTAGAGACTGTGAAACATTTGTATTATTTGATGGCTTCCCCTGGTGTCTGCCATTCATAATTATATTATCTACATGTTATCAACTATTACTCGTAAGTTCATTAGATCCATATTGGGTCATTTCTTGGAAATGGTGGCATAAACGTCATATTATATCAAGAAAATTGATTTTTCTGCTTGGGTCCTAATCCTGTTTTTTATGGTAATAATGAGAAATGTTGCGTGCTGTTTATTCAGTGCTGGTCTGTAAGGTATTCAAAGGTTATTTTTTACTATCGATACCAAAAATACAAGAAAAGTACAAAAAAAAAATATATCGAAAAAATTTAAATTATTGATTATATGGATTGGTTTGTACCACCTCACTAGGCCAGGCCTGTTCCGAGGTGGTAGACTAGTTACATAATATTAATTACTAAATCAAAATAAACTGTAATATTGTGCATCGTGCAGTCTATGTTTCACTATGTGAGATTTGTTGTATATATTGTTAAGGATTGAGAATTTGCTGACAATAGTTAATCCCTTTATTATATAGCCACGTATGAATGGTTAGTTTTAGTCTTGTTTTTTTCACTAACTGTATGTCCTTTATATCTTTAGCAAATAAATTTAGTATCTTTGGAGCCAAGTATTGATAATCTCTATGTCCGTATGCAGTGTTCGTCTTCGGAGTGATAAGTTGAAGTCTGTGTCTTGTATCGTGAGAATGTTGAGCAGTGATATGGTTTTCTTTATCGTTTTGAAAGTGTATTAGTATTTGTTTTACATAAAGTGGTTTTACAGTTAGTACGTTAAATTTGTATTTGTAGGTTTGTATTGATACTTTTAATTTTAATTTTAAAAGACTGAATATGTCCTTGCAACAAGTACCTACATATACATCCTCATACATTCCTAACTAAGCATACATGTTTGAGCTGTAGGTGAACGAAATCGGTCGTGGCTGGATTCAAACTTGCAACCACTGAATCTACCCAGCGTGCTAACCTCTCTGCCACCACCCATCTACGTATATCAGTATAATACTGATATTAGAAACCACACACACAGACACACACGCACGCACCCACACACACACAAGAGTAAAAAACCTAACAACTTACATTATACTCATTACACTTTATTAATAACCTCAAAATTGCAATGTGTGGGATTCCAGATGGTCGTTGATAACCAACCTCTTTCTAATCATCTTCTTATTTTTCAAAGGATAAATAAGAAGAAGGATACAATGATTCCTTGCTCTTTTTAGCTCATTACATTGATTATAACTATGTAGGAATGTTTGTTTTTATTATAAGTATTTCGTATAATGTTCAATTATTCTCAGAGGGAGGTTATTTATATTCAAACATAACATTTGAAATTAAACGCATCGTTTTATAATAATTATCATACATATAAGTACATATTAAGGTTGACTCTGAAGGTATTCAAAATATTTGTACGATCGTTGAAATATGTATTTTGGTTTGGTGAATGAAAATTTATTAATTGTCATTGCAGAATGTCTTCATAATTATTATTTTATCTTCATAGGCACTGAAGATAAAATAATAATTATGATCATACAATAGTAATTTGTGAAGTTCGTGAGTGAATTGATTGTTGTTAATTTTCATTGCGATGTTTAAAGTTTATAGTGTTGGAGGCAATATTATAGTCGTAAACATTCAACACTGTCTACTGTCTGAGTTAATAATTAAAACACGTATCCAGTTGGATTCAATATCATTTGCCCTTAGAAAGGGATGTTTATAGTTGATATTAACATCTTATTTTGAGACAGCATTTAATTTGGAGGCACTAACTAGTACCTACCTACCTTCAGCGCAATGTTGTTTTTGAATAGGGTGAGGTATAGAAGAATTAGACAATAATAGAAAAACCAGATCAATGGATAAAATGAAGTGCTCTCAGAAAATAAAAATTAAAAAAACATCTAATGAGCACGCGTCGTATTTAAATTACTGACAAGGCTCAAGACAGAAACAAGTGGAAAAGTTTTGAAGATGCCTTATCCAACAATGGATCGAACATGGGAGGTAAGAAGAAGTAGAAGAAGACCTGTTAACATCCCGAGAAAAAAATAATCAAAAATACAACAGTCAAAATACCATCTCATCAAATAATTACCAATAAATTCAGAGCCAAGTCAATAAGGCACCTGCATTCTCAGGCGCCATAAAATGCATTGTCTGTAAAAATGAGGATAAATGGCCATAAAGAGCTAAATAAGCATTTACAAGGCATGCGTAAGACGAGTGATGAGATATGGCTTGGAGGCACGAGCAGACACAGTCAGAAGTAAACAAATGCTGAGGACTTCAGAAATGAAGACACTGAGAATGATAACAGAAAAAACCTCGAGAGACCGAGTGATTCATCAGATTTAGTAGGCAGCGGAGGATGGATTAGAATGGTCACGTTCAAAGTTCACATATCATGCTGCACAATTGGCCTCACTGCAGAACCCGCTCTCGCGGTAGACCGCCTAAATGATGGAGGCATAGCTGGGTGTCGACTTCGCAGGAGGAACAGATCTCTTGGAACAGACCCAAAGGATAAAAGAAGGAAACTAAGAAGGTTTGCCTACTTACATAAAGAAAACAAAAAATTATGAATGTTTGACAAAGCGAGTAGACAAATAAAGCCGATACGTGTATGAATATATTTGTGTAAATTTTTTTTTTCTAGTTCTTACGCGCAAAGTTTGTTTTCGTATATTTTTTTTTATTCCTGAATGAGTTAAATTGAACCACTCATAGCATAATGTAAACGACTCTACTTTATCAGGTACCGACCCGTCCAGCAAAACTATTAATTAAACTAAAATAGCAGATGTTTGGTTTCAATTTCGCCGGGACAAAGCAAAGATATAATAATAATTAACAGACTTACCTACCTTAAATAGTTTAAAATGAATTTACAATGTGCCACAGACAAACTTCAATGAAATATCTAATTAAGAAGAGTTTCTCGAAGTACATTACAATATTATAGGATATGACATACATCAGAGTTACATAATATGTTATAAACTTGTTTATTTTTAATTCAAAAGTAAGCAATTAACTACGTACTATCGACATAACAATACAAATTTTTGTTGTTTGTCGTATTTCATTGAAATCAATGAATTCTAACAGAAAAATATAAGACATTTTTTTGTATAAGTTGCAAGACATGCAAGACAAAGATACGATCGAGTATAGAGGAACATGACAAATATACAGGATGAAAGTTCTGTATATTTGAATAATGTATGAAAAATCACCTGAAAATAAGGAATTATACTATTGCCATCTATGAAGTAACAAATAAACCTTTTTTTTTTGTAACGCCATCTACTGAGAAAATAGTTTGTATGTAAACAATGAAAGCAACAGTCCTTATAGGTAAATGAGGTGACGGTGTCTCGCACAGATGTCACCTCTGAACTGCGCCTGAAATATTATTTCAATTTTGGCTTGTTTACCTACTATACCAATGTGTATGTAAGACGAATATTTTTTTAATGACCTATACTCAAACATTGGATTTTTTTTTCCTGTCGGGAATCAAATGATATTTTTACAGATATACTTTTTTAACATCTCAATAGAGACGAAGTTGGCATATTATACAAGAACCAGGAACTCAAGGCACCTACAAGGCTTACGACCTGTCATCGGTTGGTTTGCGTGATCACTTTATGCGCTACGTGATTACTTTACAAATAAATTAATTTCTCAATAGATGGCGTTACAAAAAAAAAGGTTTCTTCGCTACTTCATAGATGGCAATAGAATAATTCCTTATTTTCAGGTGAATTGTTATACATCAAATACGAGTAGGTAAATAGAACTTTCAAAAATTACATTGATAAGGGAACTTATATACCTATTATTTGATTAAGAACATTTTCAATGTAATATGATATCAAATGAATGAATTGAATTTGAATGTGCAGTAAAGCATGTCAAAATCCATCATATATTATGTTTCAACTTCACTCTACAGTAATAAATAACTATGTAATACCAGAGTCACAATGTCGTATCCAGTCTATCTAAAAAAATGATTAATTTAGGTACTTAATTCAACGAAATACTAAAACACAAATAATAAAGCCGAATAATTGGACGAACAAAGCAGTTTGAACATATTTAAGGCAGAATAATTGTAGAATACGAACTTTTAAGACTTTCACTAGCAAAAAAGCGATCTTAAAAAAGTATATAAACCACACGCAATGATGGATGAAACATGAACCACTTTAGTTTGAAGCAAAGATATAATAAATACATGGATCGCTGTCGCTTTCTCGCCACAAAGTTAACTCAAAAATATTTATCTCCTACTTCTCATTGTGCTCAGCCAGGCTTTCCCAACGTCAGCTGATACTTGGGCGTAAGGGGTGTAAGCCTCTCTTTTCTGTGCCGATTCGTAGAGCTGTCCGATACTCCGTGTACTCCAGCCAATTTACAGATATTCCTCAACAGCGACAATTGCTGTCGGCCGATACATCGTCTACCTTCAACCTTTCAATCAAAATAGGCAGCAGTTATCTATTTTTAATGAAGCATATTTAAATGATAATGACCTATGCCATCGAAGCCAGAGCCGATACCGTCAGAACAAAAAATCTCCTCCGGACTACTGAAATGAGGACACTGCGCTCCATAGTGGGCGTAACACTCGTGGATAGAGTCCAGAACGAGGATATAAGAAGGAGATGCGATGTAGACGACATTATCCGCTGAGGTAGAGCACGAAGGCGTCAATGGAGAGACCACGTCGAGAGAATGGGAGACACGCGACTACCCAAAATTGTCTCAAAGGAAGTCCCGGAGGGTCGCAGAGCAAGGGGAAGACCAGCAAAAAGATGGAGTCACATCTGGACATCCAGATCACAAGAGGCAGTCTCCGACTGAAAAAACAGACCCTCGGCCTAAAACCAGAGGAAGAAGAAGAAGAAGAAGATATTTAAATGGTGTGATAAAAAATTTATACATAATATTATTTTGTGGTCAAAATATGACAGTTTACGTTGATTAATTTTTACATTGTCTCTTAGTATCGGCTGTATTATCAACAGATCGCCCACGGAATGCGCATCATTATTTTTATGGAGCTACATTTCACTGGTCATTACCATTTGAGTTTTGAGACCACGGGATACGAAAAATGGACTCAGAAAAGGTGGGCCAATTGTCTCCGTCGTGGGTATTGTATGGATAAAAAACATCCAAAGAAGAGATAAATAGAAGAGGCTTACATCCATCAGTTGAGAGGCGACTGAAGAAAAAGAAGATTTACATAGTATCGACTCATGCTGCTGACTTTTAGGGTACATTTTTCGACACCGAATTACATATAAGATAGACCGTACGTAGAACTCGATCGGGAGAGTATATCGTCAATATTTTTTGTTGATCAGTGTATTAATTATGTGACGATTATACAAAGGTATAATATGCAGAGTTTTTTTTGCGAATTTATTTTGATTGGTTGAAAGAGATTGCCAAGTGGTAAAAAACAAAAATATGTATTTATATGGTTCACGAAACTTAAGAAATACCTAATTACCTAAATTTGATCAATCTCCGTCTGAGCTAGAGATTAAGATGACCATCTTGCCATTTCCCGTTGTATTAATTTGCCAATTTCTTTTGATTTTCCTTGTATGATTAATGGTGTGTGGTTTGAAGAAATTGACGATTGGCAATGACAGCCAGTGAATATTCATTTGTACAAAAAAAAATTTGTAATGTTACAAGCATACTCCATATAATTATTAGGTCTATGGTTGTTAGTCTGGTGTTATTCGCTGTCCACGCTCTGGACGGAATAATAAATTATATTATTAGGTTGTAATATTATGAGGTTGTAAAGTTCTTACTTGATATTCCAGTGCTAGAACTACAACAGTATGTAAATTTTATACAGGTTATAAAAATGTATCCAAGAATGCGAAGTGTCGGACGTACTTACATACAAATATACGCACTCATACCATCCATAATATTATTGTCTACTTTTATTTCTACTAGAGAAAATACTTATATATTATTCTAAGAGAAATTTTTATCCCCAAAATGCACAAAAACTTTGTAAGTGGTATTATTTGAATTTGAGTTAGAAGATGAGAATGAGAGAGAGTTGGTACAGTTATATGTAGATGTAGAGCATGTAGATTTGTAAAATAAGTCATAATTCCACATATAAAATTGAAGTCAACAGATACTATAGCTGTAAGAGCGTTTTTCACACGACAATTTTACCAAGTGTTTGGTAAAATAAGATTGATTTTTTCCATAATTTCGCAGTTTCATATAAATATATTCGATTTTTATATGGAATACAGATGGAACTGATTATTATAAGTACACACATATCTATATACTTACCTATACATTCCCTCTAATAAACAAATGTTTTTAGTTATATTCGAAAAATGAAATCGTTCAAAGCAGAATTCTGTATTCAGATTAAATTTCTCATTTCTCACTTTGTTTTCGTTTTCAAAAAATTATAATATATTCATATGTGTCTTAATTATATTTTTCTGATCTGAGGGTATTGGTAAGATGGAAGATTTAACATGAGATCCAACTGCCGATGTCGTTTGTATGTATTGCTGAATAATAAGTACTAAACTATATCTAATTGAATACATATTTTCATATATTGTGTTTTACCATATAAAACATGTTCAGTCTCTTCATTTCATCCGAATAGATAAACGTTTTGATGGTAGGTATGTATCTATCTATCTATGTATAAATATTACGTATCAAACTAAGAGTCTCTGTAAATATCGAATATTCTGTCATAATTGTATGAAATGAGCAATTTTTACAACAAATTTAAAACGAGTGGGTTGTGGCCAACACTAAACTTTCCATTACATAGTACATTAATTTTTTTTCTTTTTGATATAAGGACATCGCATTTTTTGATGTACACTATTACATAGATTCTTAAAAAAATATAAGATTCCCAGAGGACAAAAGTTTTCACAATACACCATATACACAAAAAAATTGTCACGAATCTCAGAGTATGCACCTTCTACATTTTTAATACAAAAATAAGTGCTTTGAAACAATCTTTAGTGGTCATAATTCATTTAAATATATTATGAATGAGGCATGTCAAATGAGTAATAAAGAACAAACCCATTGTTTCTAGAACGTGTGTATCAATGTCAATTGCCTTGGATATTTATTTAGAATAGTATTATAATCAGTAAATTTATAATTGTAATTCGTACAATGATTGTAACGGAAAATGACGTGATGATATTTAGCTATGTAATGTTGAGTTTGTTTTAATCTCAATTTTTTTCACACATGTGTAAATATCATTGGCCTTAAGTTACCCAAAAATATGTAAATGTTACCGTCAATTATCAGAATAGTAAGTACTTGTGAAAATACATAATATGTTTGCATGTGTATCTTCTTTTTTTAATGTATATCACCCCCAGAGACCTCTATACTTTGGCTGAAGCAGATTGGTAGAGAAGGATCTGCTTCGCTACTTTTGGATTTTTTGAGATAGAAATTTTAGTGTTGTTCATCCTAGTTGTCCTTGTCCGGTGTGGATGAACTATGTATAGGAAGAAAAAAAAAGAAAAAAAAAACTTCAATAAGAGAAAAAAAACAACGATTCATAAAAGGCATACAAAACTTCAGAGTTCAGTGTATTTACAATTTGCATTGTACATAAGAGAGAAAAAAAAAACAAGATTCATATAAGGCACCCACAATTTCAGAGTACAGAAAATTAACAATTTGCAGAGTACCTATGTACATAATAGAAAAAAAAAACAACGATTCATAAAAGGCACACAAAACTTCAGAGTTCAGAGAGAGAGAAAAACAACGATTCATAAAATCCACACAAAATTTCAGAGTTTAGAAAATTTACCAACCTACTGATAGAGGAATTCGTTATGAATCAAATTCAAATTTATAGAACTTTGGTATAGGTAGGTACCTACCTACCTGATATTCCATACTTATCACAAATATCTGAAGTTTTTGATTTTTTTTTTCGTTTCTATAGTTAAAATCAAAAATTCATACTAATATTTTAGATAATTATGTAATATAGGTGTATGATTTTTAATTATTTATTTATAAATTATCTAAATTTTTGTTTGCTTATATATTTATCTCATAAACGAATTAATAAGAAGTATGTACCTACATGGAATTCATTTACCGATCCAAGCGGATGGGACAAGTGGAAACTTTGAATAGGTACTCTTTTCACACTTTATAACATGGGGGGTTATGGCCAACACTAAACTCTTCATAATGCTTAAATTAATTCAAATTTAAAACCACTTTTTAACTCCAATCTTGCTGGAATTTCTTTCTCAGTCCAATCCTACTGAAATTTCAAACCACTTCCCTTTACATTATTTGAGACTGAAGGGACAGTAAGGACTGAAGGGAAGGGACGGATGGAGGGACTGAAGGGACGCAGGGGACTGTTTTTTTTTAAAAAGCATGTTTTTGTTATTTTTTTATTGTATTGGATATTTTTTACTCATTCTGAATTTATCATAACAAATAAACATTTAAAAATTTACGAAAACGATTTTCTTGATACGTTGGCATGTTGCTTTACATTTACCTTCTCGAGCAACGCCGGGTATAAAAAACAAGTGAATAATAATACAGTCGCGTGAATATATTTAACGAGTTCTATGACATTTTAGTATTTAGGAATTAACTAAGTCTTTACGAAAGAAACAAAGTATGTAACAAAAAATATTTTACTGCAATAAAGATTCACTGTAGGTTTGGTCACCTGTTAAAAATGTGAAAAAAAACCGATATTATGGTTTTTAATTTATATCAATAGGTCAGAAGTTCAAGAGTACATTAATCAGTTATACATAAAATCAATTGCATGTCCATTAATGATAATTGACTCAAATATAAAAAAAACGACTATATTAAAATACTTCGTAAATTTTATATAATTCTCAATTCTGATTTCAAAGCTACTGATTTGACCATTTTATGTAAATATTATTGACAACAGCTGCTCTGAGAGAGAAACAGCTGCTTTTAAATTATTGATATATTGGACTTGCTCGCTATCATAGAAAAACATATGTTACCTCTCTTTCCTACAGCGCCTGTCTGCCCATCAATTGACTGGCCTTCAACCAAGCACAGGACAAGATCGAGTAAGACCAAAGGTTCACAAAAAAATTTCTTGTTCATTATTTGACATAGTACCAGTTAAGCCCGCCTGACACGAGGTAATATTTCAACTCATGTGGAATATGAGTTGAAAAGTAGTGTTTGCAGTAATTTTTGAAGTCATATGAACTGAAAATGTGTATCTCTATGCTTATCTATCTACTACATTGTCATTCGTCTTACAATATGATGGTGTTCCGGACACGGAAACTAAGTATGTATTCGTCTTACAAGAGAAGAAATATTTTTTATTTTCATAATGATTTGTAAAGTTTTTTTCGCATTCTTTTTGATTTTAGATTGATTCAGACGTACATTCCTAGCAATAAAAAAATATCGGCACATCGGAGTTCTTCGATATAATTGCTATGATTTGGAAGGTTCTTACTACTGTTTTAAGTATATTGCTTCTCGCATCACTATATATTTGGCTTTTGAATGTATGGTTTTAAGTATTATTTACAAAAATTCTCATTTTTCTATGAAAATGGATCTTCTAATGAGAGTTGTTCGTTTTACATACCTACTAAATAAATCCTTGATTTTTTTTCTCCTGTCCAATCAAGATCGCTAACATTTTATGCTAGATCATTTGATTTTCATAATATTTCGAAACAGGTAATCAAACTCAAAATGTAATAAAAAAAACAAGCGAGAATCATTAATGCACCCAAAAATGCAAATTATTGACAGCGAAGGGAGATAATTGCTATAATATCGATATGTAATTTCAATATAATGTTTTTAGAGTGATAACATTTTTAAGTCATTTAAATGATATCGTGTCAGGCACAATGACATTTTTTCAGTTCATATTCCGATGAGTTGAAATGTGAGTTGTAATATTATCTGGTGTCAGGCCGGTTTTAGTTGCCCGAGAAGCTACATAAAATAAAATAAAAGGATGTGAAAAATTCCAAGGAATTATAATTTAAAATATACAATAATTATTTTCAATAGTGCTCATGCTTATAAAAAAATTACGTATCGGTGGGAGTTTTATTTAATGAAATTATAAATTTATCGAAATGTTTCCCTCTATGACGTTAGGTATCTACAAAAATTAAAAAAAAATCCATGTTTCATAAGAAATTGATCCATAAATCTTTTATTTTGTTGGATAGTTTTTTTCATATCACAATAAAAAATATCGGAAAATTTTGCACGAATAAATGTATGAATCGATTAAACTGTCTTTTCCAACTGTCGATTCGTTCAATGGAATTTAATTATCTTACAGTAGGTATATGAACATTTTGTATGGTGTAGTGGACTCTTGCATGCCAAAAACCAGGCCCGATCCACCATAGGTTCGAACGGTGCAGTTGCGCCAGGCGCAAATAAATCTGGGGCGCCAAATATAACAAAAAAATTCAACAAATATATAAAAAAGACCAAAAATATATACCTGAAAATTCCGAAATAGAAAAAATATCACAGATGAATTTGAATTCAATTACTGCTATTATTATAATTATCTATTAACAATCCAGAGATGTCGATGAAGAGTGTTTTTTATTAAATAAATACAAAATACGAATGATTATATTAAATTTATACTTAATATTATTATTCGAAGTGGTACACAACGAAAACCGCATTTAAATCATTATAATAATAATGCTTAAATACATGGTGTGCTATTTTCCTTGAAAAATAATGGAAATGTGGTGGGTGCCGATAGGGGGGGGGGGGGGGGGGCGCTTTAGAATTAGTGCACCAGGCGCCAAATTGGATAGATCCGGCCCTGCCAAAAACACCAACTTAGAAGCTTCGTACTATATATGTTCTGTATATATGATGAATTTAGAATTTGAAGTAGAATTTTTTGTGTTTTTTTGTGTCTGTGTGTGTGTCCCTTATTACTTTTGATCCACTCAATTCAAAGAGTCCAAAATATCAGAATATATAGATGGTTACAGACGTACAAAACTTTTATACTCTGAATTTTAAATTTATGTTTCAGTCAGGGGTTATCAAATTTTGAATTTTTACTTTATTTTTTCATATATCTCAAAAACTGTACAAGCTAGAATGCTGAAAATTGGTTTAAGTTTAGACAAATTAAGAAAAACACTTTTATTAAGAAAAACATTTTTTTATGATAAATTTATGTGTTTAATTGCCTATATTTCCAAAGTTTTTAAATATATCGAAAAAAGCCGAAATAACTCAACTAGTTTTTTTATTATTATGCTTTAAAAATATCACAATTGTAGCAATACATCTCAAAAATTTTTTAACAATTTTTATAAATATTTAATTTAGTGACGACATCGCTTCATACAATTTCTATGGCAGTGGCCTATACATTATACATATATTATCTAAGAACACTTAATAGTTTGATACTTAATCTCCAAACATACATACATACATACCATCATGCTGTTTTCATATTCTGGATAGGAAAAACAGACTGACCTCCATACTGTGCTATCCTGACATACATACCTACATGTTTTATATAGAAAACAAAATATCTTAAAATATTTATCAATTTGTGATTAATTGTTTATAGTTTGGAACGAATTATTCAATTATGCATACTATCGCCGTCGATATTTGGATCTCATGTATAACATGCAGCTTGTAATTAGAATAAATTATTATTTTAATTATTGTCATAATTAGATATTAGTGAAATAATTTTCGATGGAAACGACAGAAAAATAATCGAATACATAACTTGCATGAGACAATGGATGAATTGTTTGTTTTATCTCAACTCTCATATTATCATGGTTACTAAGTGATGGTGGTATGTATGTATAAGAAATAAAAACAATGTGTGTAGATACTCGTATATAAAATATATAGGCGTTACATTCTTATCGCCTTATAATTGCGAATATTAGAAAAATTATGTGTTATCAATTTGACAAAAATAAATAATATTATTAAAGTTATTAACATGTTAAACATACATATCGTTAAATTGTATTGGTCAGTGGCTTTTTATCATTAGTATTATAAATTATAATATGTATATTGCCCGCAGACACAGATCAACAACAAAACGAATCATGCTGAATGCACACGGACGAATTTATTTGCACAGTTACCTATATAGGGATATTTTTTTGTGTGTTGTTACCAAACATAAAAGAAACCACAAGTCTTGTCACCTTTCGTCGGCTAGGTGCTGGATACATATTATGTAGTTAAAAAATATTAATGTTTTCCCTAGTTTTACATGTTTTTATAATTGATTGTTATACTTTGTACCATACTGATTTTAAAAAAAAAGTATTTTTTTATACTAGATGTATAAATTTTTATATGTTTTACGTCTAAATAAAATGTAGGTACTATTATTATTATCTTATAAAAGGGTAATTACTAATTACATACCGCCGTCAAGGGTGTAAAGTGTTATCAGTAATATTTTTCTTTTGCTTTAATATATTACACGACCATATTTATATCTTACACGACCAATCGCTGCTGCATAAAATTTTGAACAATGCCATAGACTCGCCTGTACTTGTCAACCTAGTAGGTATCCATGTTCCAGGTAGAATGGTTCGTAGACCTCAATTACTTCATATTCCAACAAGTAGAACAAATATCAGGAAAAATTCAACAATTACACGCATATGCAGCCAATATAACAATACATTCTCAGCCGAGATAGACATATTCAACGCGAAATATTACAGATTTAGACATGATGTTCTGAAGGTGATGCGCAACCAATATCCCTCTGTCCTGTCCTCCTAGTCTCTCTTCTCTCATTTCTCGTTCCTTCCCTAGTTGTTGTATATGTGTGTATATATGTGTACTTATGTATGTAGGTATGTGTGTGTGATGGTGTGTATGAGGGTGTGTGTGAGGGTGTGTATGAATGTGTGTGCATGAATTATTTTTGGCTTGTAAACTGTTATTTGTTTTTATATTATGTTGATGGAATGCTTTTTTTGGCTCTAACAATGTAAAAATTATTTTGTATCATTAAACTGTAAATGAGCTGTAGCTTCCCAAAGAAAATAAATAAATAAATAAATAAATAAATATAGCTACCTAACATACAAATATACATAC
>OY754977.1:28624971-28697471 GCA_963576475.1 Molanna angustata
TATATTAAGTATATCCTTGTTTGTTAGTAAATATAATTAAATTTCGTAATATCTGTTTGGTATTATTTACGCATGCCTCGATCGGACGAACAAAAATGTACAGTTTGAGCGGTCAGTTCATGTTCGGTTTGGCCTAATGTTGTTATTTATGCGGCTGATAAAAAAACAACAAACTACAAAAACTGGATTT
This sequence comes from Molanna angustata, assembly GCA_963576475.1. Taxonomy (NCBI): domain Eukaryota; kingdom Metazoa; phylum Arthropoda; class Insecta; order Trichoptera; family Molannidae; genus Molanna; species Molanna angustata. Next base: position 28,625,162 of record OY754977.1, read on the forward strand.
ACTTCGCTTATAACCTTGAAGTTGAAATTTGTTTCTTGTTTTTTTTGGTTGAGTTGGCGTCTGGTTCTTATGGACAAACAGGTCGAAAAACAATATAAACTCACCAGGTAAATTGATGTCATCTGGACACCATAATACAATAATAATACAAAATACTTAGGTGATTTATATACAGTGCCATTTTTGTATTTTCATCTCAAGGGCGCTTAACAAATACTTGGGAAAAAATAAAAGTCAACCTAGGTAGTAATCACTTAATATTTATATGATTTTTTTAAAAAAATAAGTCCATAATTGTTTTTTGAATACACTTTCACTCTCTATTGACAGTAAATTCTCTTTCACTAAAGTCCTTTATTCGACGCGTATTATGCTCTTTTAGACGATGCATGGACGTATAACTTGTAGATCGAAGTGTAGATCTTTTTTGTTTCAGATCATCATCTGATACACAAAGATCCATGAAGTATTTTGGAGCATGCCCGTGTATAGTTTTGTGTACCATCCAGAATATCTTGTTCTGAATCTTTTCATATATCCGCAACCAATGAAGATCTTTTAGAAATGGTGATATGTGGGCAGACTTCGGTGAATTGTACATTAACCTAGCTGCTGCATTGAAGACAGACTGGAGCCTTTGAAAGTGAATTTATGGAAGCCCTGCATAAATTATGTTGCCATAACCTAACCGAGTAATGAATGCGCTTATCAATAAACGTGCTGCGTCTGAAGATAGATTTTTCCTTACCTATCCATTTTATCTGTCTAAGTTGAAAAAAAGTATAAAAGTATACTGATATGATTGTTCATAGAAAACTATGAAATGAGGTAAACACCTAAAAGTTTAATTGATTTTACAAGTTGGATCTGTTCACCTTGAATGGAGAGTGGACTCCAGTCAATTTGATATTGTTTTCGATGAGTGTTTGTCAATAAAACTTCTGTTTTAGCAGGATTAATTGTTAATCGGTTGGATGACACCCATTCGCTAATTGCTTCTATACATAAGGAAACTCGAACTTTTTAAATATTTATTTATGAAGGTTTTGTGTAGAAATATATTTAAATACGTATCATCAGGAAAAATATGTGCCTATAATCAAAATATTAAATTATGTTTTCTATTTCTTTTGTATACAATAGGTACATAAAGAAGTAGTCCTTAAGCCGACCCTTGAGGTAGGTACTCTAGCATAAAAAAGAGTTGAAGGGATGTTTTATTGTAAATTTTTACAACCTGAGATCTTTCCGAATGATAAATAATGTCTATGGCTTTCTGCCTGGTACATTGATTTTTTTACAACTGCCAAAATATTTTCACTTATTTTCAATTTACAATGAACAAAATCGATTTAATTCAGTCGAATTTTAACGAAAAATTGACTGCGTTTGAAGCGAAACTAAAAAAAATCTCGGTTGGTCTGGTAAAAGAGGATGACTTGTCATTGCTCCAAAAGGAATTTTTGACATTTAAGGAAGAAACCAATACAGCCATCAATGAGGTAAGAGCTCAATATGCCTCACTTAATTCAAGAGTTGATTCTCTCGAAACGAATGCACGACATCTGGATCTACTAATACATGGTATAAAAGAAGATCCTCAAGAGAAAATTGTAGAATTGGTCACACTTACTTTCACGTAAAATCTCCATCTTGAAACTATCCCAGCAATAGCATCATGTTATAGGCTTGGATCCCCAAACAATAAATCTTCACGACCTCGTCCAATTGTAGTCACATTTAACACGGTTTCAGACCGTAATAATGTCATAAACAATAGGAAAAAACTAAAAGGAACCACCATCATGATAACTGAATTCTTGACATCAACAAGACAGAAGATTCTTATGGAGGCACGCAAATTTTTCTCTCCACACAATGTTTGGAGCACTTTCGGAGTGATCAAGATAAAGGACAAGAACAAAATTCACCGTATCGTCACACTATCACAGCTGCAACAATTGTGTTCTAAAATACCTGACCGACAAAATGACAACTCGCGGGAATTACGCCCAAGAAAATAACAATTTCGTTCATGTGTCACTCAATACAATACGGATATTTGTTGACTTTATTATTATATGTTATGTTTAGTGAATTTATTGTTTTACACAGTCCTCTATATGTGATATTAATATTATTATATTATTACATAATCACTGTTATTGAAATGCGAGTAGAGCAATCTTTCACAAACTTTTTTTTTATCTATGAAAATCAGGTGTGGCAATTATTAATTATATCCAATCTTTTTTATATGTTTTGTTGAAGTTTACATGCGGCCAGTAAATATTTAATGATACCTACACTGAAAATTACAATTATTCAAAACAGGTGTACCATCTATCTTTTATCACTTTTATTTTGATGTGCTTTATCTCTATACGGCCGGTACATTTTTGTTTTTTTTTTATTTACACAACATTTTTTTTGACCAATATCACTTTTTTATGCAATATTTTTCTCCTCAATACTCTAACCTGTTGTCATCACTTTCAACATAACCGTTTAAAATTCTTTGTGTGTAATTTGAAATACTGAAAGTGAATTGGAAGTTTTATTGATAATATTTATAAAAATTTTAATAACTACAAATTATGTTTATTTTTTTTATATTGCTTACTTCTATTTAATGTCATGTTTAAACACATTGATATTTTTTTTATATTTTTTTTTTATTTCCTGTCATTTTTGTAAATTAATGCAATATTTTTTTTTGTGTCAAATGTTTTCTCTTATTACACTGTGTTTTCACTCCTTTTTTTGTCTTCTGTTTATGTTCTGGTTGATGTAAACTAATCAACTCTAGCAACTGTCCATCATTGTGTTCTTTGTTTGTCATTTCCATTTTGTTCATTTTATTTTTCTACATATATCATCTATTTTGGCTATGTTTTTATGTTGATTTGTTTAATTGCTTGCTTTAAATACTTGTATAGTTTGTCTACTTTAAATTTATTTTATTCTTAATTATGTCTGATCATAGTATCGATTCTAGTGACTCCTTCCATTCCGTACCTTTATTTCCATCCCCTTCCTCCTCCCATTCTGACATATTTTTTGATACCTCAGTATTTGATTTATCCACTTCATCTACATCAAGCAATGATAGTCTTTCACACACTCCTCCAATCCATCTTCACGATCTTCTTGATACCTCTTTTTCACGTTTCCCCAAGGGTTTTCATGTATGTCATATTAATGCTCAAAGCCTACTTGCACATCACAATCATCTTATCTCTACATTCTCTGACCTTCCAATTCATGCTATTCTGATCAGTGAAACATGGCTTAAACCCTCACTACCAACATCATCTTTCAAATTACCCGGCTATACACTCATCAGAAGTGACAGATTGGTACGACGCGGTGGTGGTGTGGGTATCTATTTGAGATCAGACATCGACCATTCATTAATTGAGCATTCTCAAAGTACTGATGATAAGAGTCCCGAATATTTATTTATTAGTATTAATCTCAAACATTGCAAACTTCTCCTTGGGGTCATATACTGCCCCCTTGTTCTAACTACTTCAATTATCTCGAAAATCGACTTGAGCATCTCCTCACTACATATTCGGATGTCTTACTGATGGGAGATCTCAACACATGTTTGCTGCGTTGTGATAAGCGTAGTAATCTTCTTAATAGGCTTCTTAATTCACTTAATCTCACTTACCTACCTCTGCAACCAACCTTTCATACTTCTACTTCGAAATCACTTCTTGACCTGATTATCACTTCTAATACTGCCAATATTCTTAATCACGGTCAATTTGTTGCTCCTGGTTTCTCACACCATGATTTAATTTACATTTCATATAATCTTCATTGTAAAAAACCACCACCCAAGTTTGCCCTTCTGAGAAACCTACGCAATATTGATAAAGCAGCGTTATTGAGGGATGCTAGTGCTATAGACTGGAATAACATTTTTGATACTCAGGACATCGAACATAAAGTAGAATTTTTCAATCTTGAGATAGTCAAACTTTTTGATTTTCATGCACCAATCAAAAAGGTATTTCTCAAAAATATGTCTGGTGCGTGGATCACTTCCGATATTAAAAGCAAAATGGCAAAGAGAGACAAAGCCTTTAATAAGCATAAACGACAGCCGTCTGCCAGCAACTGGGCTAATTACAAACACCATAGAAACCGTTGCAATCAGCTATGTCGAAATGCAAAAAAAAGGTACATCTTTCAGATTGTGGATCAATGCACGTCTTCAAATGCTTGGAAATTATTGCAATCTCTGGGCATTGGAAAGAGTAAACATCTTAATACCCCAAAAGTTGACATAAACAATCTAAATCATCACTTTGCCACTCCTCCAGTATTCTTAAGCAACTTGGTTAAGTCCAATACTCTCAATTCTATTCGCAGTCAACCCTCTCTGAGTATACCAGCGTTTTCTTTCAACACTGTGAATGAAGCTGAAATCTCAAAATTCATATCTTCCATTTCCACAAAGTCAATTGATTCTAATGGCATCAATATAGATATGATTCGTCTAGTTCTCCCAGTAACATTGCCAATTATCACGCATATTATCAACTACTCAATGAGTGAAGGAATATTTCCATCTTCTTGGAAAACTGCTCACGTTATTCCGTTACCCAAAACTTCATCACCAACAACTCTAAAAGACTATAGACCAATCTCCATTCTTCCTATTTTGTCAAAGGTCATTGAACGAGCAGTTTATAATCAATTAAATGAATGGCTTACATCACATTCCCTTCTTGACCCTTTTCAATCTGGATTTAAACGTGGTCATAGCACTTCAACGGTTCTTGTTAAGGTCACTGATGACATAAGACGCGCAATGAATGATAAAAAGCTAACAATCCTCACATTGCCTGACTTCAGTAGTGCGTTTAATTCAGTAGACTTTGATATTTTACTCGCAAAACTTTCCTCACTCAATTAAGCGCAACCAGTACTGACATGGTTCAAAGATTATCTATATAATCGCACACAAGCTATTAAAACGGCGGAGAAAATATCTGATCATATCACTCTTAAGGCTGGGGTCCCTCAAGGTGGTGTCTTGTCTCCACTTCTATTCTCTATCTTTATAAACTCAATAACTCACAAATTAAAGTGTCAGTACCATCTCTTTGCAGACGATCTTCAACTGTATGTATATTCAATTTAATGTGAATGAGTATGTTGATGCTATTAATATTATGAACGAAGATCTCAGCTTTATCTCATCATGGTCCTCCCAGAACGGTCTTCTTGTCAACCCGTCTAAATCCCAGGCTATTATCATTGGTAGTCCCCGATTGCTGTCTAAACTTAAAAATTCACCTCTCCCATCTCTTCAAATTAACAATCAACACATACCCTTCTCAAAAATGGTGAAAAATCTTGGTATTCTTTTTGATGAAGATCTTTCGTGGCATGGACAGGTTTCTCATGTCAGTAAAACTCTGTTTTATAATATCCATTCTCTCAATAGATTGAAGAACTTTCTTCCAATACATTGTAAAATTACATTAGCTCAATCCTTACTTCTTCCATTGCTTGATTACGGTGATGTGTGTTATCTGGATGCCAATCAAGAATTATTAAATAAACTGGAACGATTACAGAATGTCTGTATACGGTTCATTTACAATCTTAAAAAATATGATCATGTTTCGACTTGTAGAAATATACTTCGTTGGCCAAAGATACGAGATCGTCGTAACATTCACATTCTGTCATTACTTTATAAGACTATTTATGATCCCTATTCACCACAATATTTAAAAAATAACGTCGTTTTCTTGTCAAGTCACGGCCTATCCCTTCGATCTGCTGAACGTACTACACTAGCTATCCCCATTCACAATACAGAAGTTTTCAGCTCCTCTTTTCAAGTACAATCAGCTAGACTTTGGAATGGCCTAAGTGATGAAGTAACGTCATCTCAATCCATTCAAATATTTAAAGGTAAATTAAAAAAACTTTATTTGTCAAATAGTTCCTAAATTCCTTCTATATCCTTCCGTAACCTCCTTTTCCTCATTGCTATGATCAGTGTTATTTTTATTATTCTTTTATTTTTAAACTCTCTTTTCATTTTTTTCTCTTTGTAATTTTTTTTTTATATTTCTTACTCTTTTATGTTATTTTTTATCAATTTATTTCTCACTTAATTAGAACTGTACCAATTTAACTAAGAGACTTCACGTTTCTCGGGTTGGTTTGGAAGAAATTGCCTTATGGCAATAAACCTGCCTTTGTACACATGTACATAAATTATATAAATAAATAAAATAAAATAAATCCTGAACCATTTCAACTCAAGTCTAAACAAAAGGATCTCATGATCAACTGTATCGAAAGCAGCGCTTAAATTAAATACAGCCATCAGTGTCAGATTTCCATATTCCATCACCGATATCATATCTGAGAAAACTCACGTTAATCCATTTTCGGTTGAATAGTGCTGGCGGTATGCTAATTGTCTTTTGGGAAACAAGTTGTTATTGTGCAAATATGTTACTAAGTGATTCAAAACTAACTTTTCTAAAATTTTAGATACTACTGGAAGGTTTGGCACAGGTCTATAGTTGGAAAGATCTACAATATCCAACTGTTTTTTCAGAAGTGGTGTTATATGAGCGCATAAGTTCTCCGGTATATCAGGTGTTTATAAGCGGGTATTCAGTAATTGAACTAAAAATGGTGTCAGACATTCCGCACATTACCGCATTGGTATAAAGTCTAATAAGAATTGCTTAAAGGAAATTATTGTTATAACCTCTATTGTGCATGGAGGACTTATCGTGTTGAAGTGCGAAATCGTAGTTCTCTGTATATCAGGTTTGCAGTATCCTGTAGTCTTTTCACGGTCACAGAGTAGAGGTCACGGTGGCAGATTCATGTTTGTTTTCACAAACATCATGTAGTGTAAACCACAGTTGTTTGGATGATTGTTATTGGTTTATTTTAGTTCTCTAATATTCTTCCTTTATTGAGTCCACTAGATGTTTGTGAATTTGATTGAATCATTGACATTTTTCGTTTTGCAGTAAATTCTTTCCAACTTTCTCATATATTTCTTATAAGATCTGCAGGTATCATCAACCGCTTATTATAGTTTATTCATTTTATTGTTTTTGATGAGTACGGTGTATGTTGATCCAAAATTTCCTGTAAGATTCCATTAAAAATATTTGGTAAATCCTATGCGTAAGATTCATCAATTTGATGACACAAGACAGAACTTTTGATTCTGTCTAAAAATGTATCAATCTTAAAATCTTGAAGGATAGTGGATAGTGTGGTATTGGTCTATTGAACTATATCTTTGTTGATACTAGGCGATGATCTGAAAATTATATGTCTATGACATTAATTTTTAATTTATCGTCACACTTTCTTAATATCAGTACATCCAGTACCTATACTTCAACATTGTGTGTTGATTTATTGACATATTGCACACAATCGAAATCAATAAGAATATTTTTAAATTTTATTGATACATAGTCATTCTCATGTTCCAATCTTATGTCACCAGTAATAATATTTGATTCTGATCAAGTAATGACTTCTAAATTTCTAAATTCAATTTGAAGGGATACGCTTTGTAAACCCGGTCTGTAGATAACAACTAACAGAAATGAGTTTTCACATGATATTATTTGACATCCAAGACATTCAAATGTTTTCAATTATAGGAGTTTAAATTTTTCAATCTTCCGATCCTTATGGGCAAAGTCAACCATTCCTCCGTGATTAACATACTTAATAGAGTCCGTTGTTTTCTTTGATACTGTATTTCTTGCGGTATCAACTGAATGAAAATCTCTGCTACGAAGTCTTTTCAATGAAATTGGGTAACATCACTCATGTCATGATTTTGTAATTGCTAGAACTTGAATTTTGATGATCTTGCAAATATCGTCAATATGGCAGAATTTATTGAAGGGATCTAGCAGTCCCATCAACTTGTTCTCGATCTTTTGGTTTCATTGAATGCGAGGAAATAACAACTTAATGATTTGAACGTTAGTATGCCGGGTAGTTAATAGATCGTTTTCAATGGTAGGATTTTCATTACATTTTTTAATATTTCAATTTATTTTCCTCCTGCCTCTTTTGCCTCTTACTGTATGAGATTTTATTGTACAATGATGCGTTTGCATATTCTGTAAAAGATATTTTTCAATTTTCAACGGAACTTCTTGTTCAATAGAGAAATTCATCCATCTTAAAACAAGCGAAGACTCATTGGTATGGTATAGAGATTGAATACGAAACGACATTTAAGTGTGATTTACCGTTATCTGCACTACTGGTGTGGCGGTATTGGTGAAGAAATGGACAATTGACAACGAACATGTGGAAGCCACTAACATGAACTTCTCTGAATTGTCACTAGTTTTACTGAATCAGAACATAATCGTCAACACAAACCAATATTTGACAGTTACAATGCATTTTTTGCAAGAAAACCACATATTTTAATATATTTCACACAAAACACAAAATGAAAAACGCATTTCTCAGAACTACATTTACAATACTCAATTGGAAATTATTTAACTTATATGGCCGATAAATTTAACTAAATATTTAAGAAATAAACTGTAATAATCTGTTTAAACCAATAATTTTGTAATTATATTAAATACCTACTAAATAAATTAGAAAAAATTGTTTTGGTAAAATAGAAAAATCAGTTTTTAATACCATTTTTATAATTTTTGACACATAGGTACTGGTGACCATATAAGTAACAGTGCACTCTATTTGGTTTGCTAGTTTCCTTTGTCAGTTTGTTTAAGCAATACTAAAAAATGTTGAATACCTATGAATTGTTCAATATTATAAGAAATCCAGTGTTTACCTGTCTCTTGACCCGATCTGATGATGGTCACCTAGTAATCGAATCTAGTTATTGTCACCAATTTATACCTAATAGTGGAACTATTGTATTATTTTATTTAAAACCAAAATATTATATTAACTATAGTTAAATTATACCTGCATGTATGCAGATGACAAAGTGGTGATTGTGATTGCTGAATGTGCGGATGAGCTACAGTATTTAGTGAATAAAGTGTATGAAGGATGCCTGCAAAATGGACTGAGAATGAATGTTAGTAAATCTAAGATATTGGTATTTGAAAAGACTGAAAGTATAACTGCATGTATGATAAAAGTAGAGAACGAATGGCTAGAACAAGTTGAGGAATATTTATATTTGGGGAGTATGTTTGAACGGAATGGAAGACCCGATAAAGATATTGAAAGAAGAGTTATGGCAGGGAATAGAATAAACGGAGCACTTAGACCAGTAATGTCCGACCCAAGCATCTCAAAGGAAGCCAAAATTGCAATACACAATGCAATTGTGGTGCCTACTTTGACGTATGCAAGTGAAACATGGACCTGGCAAAGAACACATGAAAGTAGAATAAATGCTGTAGAAATGAGATCACTAAGAAGAGTATGTAATAGAACGATATATGATAGAATAAAAAATGAGGACATAAGGAGAGAATGCAAGTTAAAGAAGGATATTATATGTAAAATGAAAGTGAATGCTTTAAGGTGGTTTGGACATATAGAAAGAATGAACGATGAACGACTGACCAAAAAAATATACATGGGTGCTAGAGATGGAGTGAATAGCAGAGGTCGCCCCAGAAAGGGATGGCATGACCATGTGAATGATATTTTGAAAGAAGGAAACATAAAAAGTTTGAACAATCGACGAGCATGTATGAGACGATGCATGGATGTAAAGGAAGCCAGAAATGTGTGCAAAAATAGAGAAGTATGGCGCTCGGCTCTCTCTGCTTACCCCGTAAGGGACATGGCGTGATGGTATGTATGTATGTATGTATGTATGTAAATTATACCTACAACTATCTATAAACCACTTGTTTTTTGAGTCACTTCGCGACATGTTTCGGAAGCGCTGTCCTTCCATCGACCGGCGCGGCGTGTCAAGTCTCGACACGCCGGTCGATGGAAGGACAGCGATTCCGAAACATGTCGCGAATTGACTCATAAAAACAGTGGTTCATAGCTAGTTATATAATTCAAATATGGTTACTATTAACTACCACCAAATATCCGCTGAATCATTAAATTATACCAAAATATGTTATTACTAATCTACTATGGAAATTATGTCCCTTGACATAATTAGATAATACGTCGTTTTTTGGTTTATCTCGCTGTTGTTTTGAAATAAACATATTACATAATAAAAATTTATTTGACACATCAGTTGCATGGAAAAGATTAACTTATGGCAATAAAACCACCTTTGAGTAGGTGTATGATTGTACAAAGAATAAAATTTAATGAATGGTTTTGTTGCAAATACTTACCTATGTCTCATTTATTTATTTTAATAAAGATATATATTACCCACGTTAATTAAATGGTCGTCTGTAAATAAATCGCTTTTTTGTTTATATTATGGCTCAACAGATATCCCATTAAGTTATTTTTATACAGTAAGGAAATTTATATAGTATTTGTATCAGTAAATTTTATACAGTATTTGCGAAAAAAAGAGGCAAAAGTGAGACAAAAATTATCACACGAGTCACACAGAAAATTTACATATACACACACATACACAATTAATTCGATGTAAGGTGAGTACCTACCAATAAGTATTACCTATTTTTACTAGTAATCGCATATGTACCTACCTATATGTCAAAATTCGACCATAATTTTTTTTTTTCTTACCTTTGAAAAGTCATTGGACCTGGGAGGCAAGTCCCGTCAAACGGTGGAATCTATACCCATATCATGAATATAATTATATGAATACTATGAGATTGAAATATGGTCTTTAATTTTTCGTTTCAATATCAACAGAATTAGTACGTACCAAATTTCTAGAATTTGTACCCGAATTTGTGTTGATGGTTCATTCAATATAAAAAAAAAGATTCATTCATTCATTCATACCATCACGGCATATCCCACAATGTGGGGTAATCAGCGAAAGGTGTGCGGGTGTGCATTGCCTTATAAAAGGGAGCACAACATATATGTGTATACCCACACACCAGTCTCGTCTCACCCAAAAAGGCACTATATTCAGAATGGGTGATGAACCTCATTGCTGAACTATGTGAGATGTTATTGTTGCCTGTTGTATTTTCGATTACCCGGCTCTTAAGGGACACTCGAAAAAAATAATAGAAAAGAGTGGACGCACTATTCTAAGCCGGTGCCTCACAACTAAAGATATGATTGAGAGATAAAAATAACATAATAAAGAAAATGTGTTTTATTTGTATCCAGGTATCGTAGATCTAATTTTCTTTTATATAGAACTGAAATGGACGCCTAATGAGGAATTCTCACGACATGAACTGCTAAAATTATACGGAGATAAGTAGGTAAGTATGATTAAGAGAAGAGAAAATATACATTTGACACAATCATTGCTCATCATGTGGTTATCTGTTTCGTACTAAGTGTATTAGAATAAAACTTAGATAAATAATATGGGTGTGATACCTTGTACAAATTGATAGCCTAATTTGGGTTATGTGAAAAATACTGGTAAATAAATATAATTAATTTATGTAATTTTTTGCAAAACAGTGTAGCTTAAATATCAGATTTTATTTGTTGCTTTCTTTTACGTCAGCCCTCTTTCGTCATTTTTTGGACATAGGCCTCCCCCTGAGTAGTATTTGTATAATTTTGTATAAAAAGGCATTGGAAAAATGTTAATATCAATCAAAATAATTTAATCAAATTAAATGTTCCTTATTATTATATAACTTATTTTAACATATTATTAATCGTATCTGGTTTCAGTACCTACTTGGTTATTTTAAACATTCCTTTCCGAATCAATAACATTTCTAAATAAACCTGTTTCTAGATACACACAGCTGATCGCATTCGATATCTATGAAGTGTGGTCATGGCAGCCATCACATAGATTGTTGAAATACCGGTTAGCAAAATGTCAACTATTATTTAAGACCATTTTTTGCGGACGTGAAATTAATAATAAGATGGGTTGAAATATTGTAATCATCATTTCAATTACTTAATTTATTACTATGATTATCAACTTGCGGTAGCTTTTTTGTATTTGAATTAATTATTGTCAAAATTAAAAAACAATATTCAAATTGAATAAATATTCATTCATACATTCATACCATCACGGCATATCCCACAAAGTGGGGTAAGCAGCGAAAGGTGTGCGGGTGTGCATTGCCTTATAAAAAGGGAGAACAACACATCTATGTATACCCACACACCAATCTCGTTTCACCAAAAAAGGCACTACATTCAGAATGGGTGGTGAACATCATTGCTGAACTATGTGAGATGTTATCTAGGTACCTAAGTAAATGCTACATAGCAGAAATATACAAAGCTAGTAAAATTAATAGAGGACAAAATAATTATCGTTGACAAAAGTAATTTTGTAAAAAATATATGAAATAAAGCATTACAAAAGTTGGTACTCATACTTGTTTGGCTCAATTGGCTCATTGATAGCATCGGCAAAAACAAATCACGATAAATTATGGCGAAGAAAAAGATGGATTGCGCTCCCATCAACCAATTAAAATCTTATTGTGCACAAATATTTTAAACAATATGACCTTTGATGTAAAAATATAAAAACGAATAGGTTGTGGCCAACACTTGAACATTTAACAACGCTTAAATTCAATCAAATTTCGAACATTCGAACTACCTTTCATAGACCGATATTGCTGAACAAAGGATTGGGCTGGCCAACTTTGCTTATAATATAATCAATAAAATTTTAAATCTTACTGACATTTAATGTGACAATGTTATAAAAACGATTGCGCATTCCTTCACATATTTATTTCTTGGCTAACGGCGGGACATTAAAGCTAGTAAATAATAATAAAAAAAATATATTGTTAATAATACAAACATTATACCATCACGCCATGTCCCTTGCGGAGTAAGCATATAGAACCGAACTTCACATTTTTCTATCTTGACACACATTTATCGCCTCGTCAACATTCATACGTCGTTGTTCACGATTCTTCCATTTACATCTTTCAGAATATCGGTTACATGGTTGTGCCATTCTTTTTTTTGGGCGCCCCCAACATTCAGTTCCTGACTTCTTTGTATATTTTCTTCGTCAGGCGATCCTCATTCATTTTTTTCAAGTGGCCAAACATCTCAATGTGATAATTTTCGTTCTATTAATTACATATTTCTTCATCCTGCATTCTTCGCTTGTGTACCCTGTCCTATATCGTTCTATTACAAATTCGTTGAGCGATCTGATTTCAACTGCATTTATCTTGCATTCATGCGCCTTCTGCCATGTCCACTGTCCACGTTTCTCTTGGATACGTCAAGGTTGGCATTACGATTGCGTTATGAATCCTATTTTACGATTATTCATAAATAATGGTCTAAGTGCTTTCCTGCCATAGCTCTTATTTCGATATCCCCAAAAGGCCATCCATTCCATTACGTTGGAACATGCTTCCCAGATAGATATACTCAACTTGCTCGAGTCATTCATTCTTTCGAGCAATTTATGCTATTTACAATCTCTTTCATTTAGTATTTCGTCAGTTGTTAAAAAGAATTTCTTGACGAGATACTTCTTCATCTTTCTCTCAAAACTACCTTCTTACAATTACCGCATGTGAGGTGGCTGTTTATTATTCAGCTTGATACTCTAGCTGTCCCATAAAGCATTTGTGACCTTATCTATTGTGCTAGTCTGCACAGTTCTGGATGTTGTTTGCACCTCGCATATTTACCGATGCTATTCCGAGTTTAGAAGAGAATTTTACATATTGCGTCGAGCAAAGGTAAGACATTCCTAAATGTAGGCGTACCTACATATATCATGCAGCATCCTGGCCGCAGACGTCCTTATTTGACGGCATTTATGGCTGAATTCAATCTGCCACAGAGTTGATCGAGGTGTGGTGACCATTGTAGATTCCTATCAACAACCAATTGCATAAGTCATCTGTCACCGAGACTTCGTGTTCACATAGTAGAGAGAAACGAAGAGCATTCGTTTTCGTCATAATTTAAAACAAGGTTATTGGCACCGAACCACCTATCCACGATATTTAACACTTGTGTGATTACTTCTTTAGTTTGATTTATTCCATTCATTACCTTTATTGATAATGAATAATCGTCTGCAAACGTTATGATTTTATTATTCTCACACATCATTTTTGGCAGATCATTAATTTAGATAATAAATTGTAAAGGTCCGAATATAGATCCCTGAGGTACTCCAAGACTAATGTCAACAGCATTTGACGTGACATTATTTATTTCAGTTATTTTCTTTGTATTTTTTAAATAATAAGTAAAGAAACAATTTGTTGTTACGCGTATGCCATGATAATTGAATTTTGCGTTTAGTAGGTAGAACATGTATGTAGGAAACAATCAAACGCTTTCGAGAGGTCCCAAAACACACTATAGGTATCATAACCACGGTCTAGCGCCACCATGATATACATAATGATATCACTAGTAGGTACTCTTCTCAATTCTCATATAAATAAATATAAATTAATAAATAAATTATTAAATAAATAATATTTTTAATATTAATATAACATTACAAAAATATAAGTAAATATGATAATCATATAAATAATGATTTATCATTAGTTAATCGGCCAGCGCCGTCAAAAAATAGTACAAAATTTGTTAATTTAATATGATGATAATATAGTTATGATAAAAAATAAATATGATGCTGTTATTATTTTGTTTTCTTTTAAAATATTACATCTTTGGTTTTAATATATGAACCATGTTTTCAGTCAGTAGATTTAGCATTATATGTCCTCTTAAAAAAAATTGCGTCACAACTGCGTTTGTGATACTTTTGAGAATCACAGGTATCTGCCTATAGTTGCTACATATTTCTGTAGACTTATGTGGTTGAATGTCCTTATAAGTAAACTTACCCGACATAATACCCGACATATACAAAATAATAAAATTAAATAGGTAAAGTGAAAATAATAAATGCCCTTTCAAATTGAAAAGATTGTCCGATTAAAAGAAATAAAAACATTACCTAGTTTAGTATACTAAATTATGTATGAAGAATATGTTTTATTTTATCATGTAATAAAACGAAGGTATGTAGCCAATAAACGAGTACCAAATATATTAAAAACATTAACAATTCGCACGGTTTTGAAATGAGAGGCATTATAATTTCCAAACCGTACACAAATAGCTCTCCCAACGTTAGAGCAACGTCTTTTGGTGCCAAATACACAGAACTTAACAAGTCATAAATTTATTTTATGTTCGTGTTTTGTATATTTTTCTATTTTACCTATCTTGAACGGTCACATAGTTTTTCAATTAAACTGTTCGCGTGTATTTCGGTATTAAATCAGAAGTTGGCAGTTGGCATTGAAAGACTTATTGAGTATCAGGATAACATAAAGCATATCGAATACTAAGTTTGGTTGAGAAAATATATCATTAAATTCATGCGTAGCGTTAGGTACAAAGTACTAAGATCGAGGAAGATCATTAATTATAAAATGATTAAATTTAGAATCAATACATACATAATACGTAATATCTACATATTTTCTATTCATATAGGTGTACCTACGTATTTATAACGTGAATACGCTGTCACACTACATAGAGTTGTAGCTAAATATATTGAACATTTAGCTGAGAAAGGGGGCGATTTGCACGTAAACTGACGAAGCAAGAAGACACAAATTTGCGCTCTGCGCAACCGGAAGCTCGTTCAAGATGTTTGGCGAAAATTATACGCACATCGAAAATACTCTTTCGCACGTGAACACACTTATGAGCGTAAGAAAGACTTCTATAGCATTGCATATAATATTATAAATGACAGAATGACTAGATGAGAATGAGGACGATGAGGACTAGGAGAGCCGACCCCGAGTAAACTTGACAAAGGCAGAGAAGAAGATTTATTTGGAATTGCAAACAGCGGCAACAAAATAATATACAAACCAATAAAATAAAACGTGCGCCTTAACATCTATCCCCTAATTATCAATATGGTAAACAATCAATAAAAAAATAACAGAAAAGAAACACATTACAAAATAAAATTGAATTAATAAATAACACAAAAAAGATACAGATCTTATCAAAATAACAAATAAAACAATTTTTACGTGTAGTAGTGTGTATGTGTGTAGAGGATTTTCATTGGAGATGAAGGGGTAGAAAGACAAAAAGAGAAACTGACAAGAAAGTCTTCCCAGAATCAGCCAGCCTATACAAAATAAATGAATTGTAACTCTTTGGTTTATACAAGAAGATGTCTATATTTGTCGAACTACAGTGCATAAAATCTTATATAATAAAGTATAATATTTCAAATTTTGCTAATGAACCATATCCCAGCTTCACCATAAGTTGGGTGAATTACATTCACACATGTCATGATATTAATTGCATATTACACATGAGATCCAACTGTCGAAGGTGATATATAATGTATACATAGTTGAAGAATACGTACCAAACTATAAACATTTAAATTCAAATTATTGAATATTTTGTTTTTTACACAAAAAATGTGCATCAGGATAGGACAAGGGCGGATCCAGCTTTGGCGACAGGGGGGGGGGGGTCACATAGTCGTGGTCAAGTCACAAGAAGTTATAATTTAATTTGCATTATATTGAATTAATTAAAGTAATATATTAAATTAATCAAATATTGAAAGTACTTCAATAAAATCTATATTTTGATAAAAAATATATAAAAATCATGTTTAACAATTTTACATAATTAGTGGTCCACCTAGGTCCTGGACCCAGCCCAGGGGGGGGGTCATGACCCCCATGACCCCCCCCCTGGATCCGCCCTCGGGATAGGAGATAGGATTGGGTGAAATTCAACCATGTATGTACATATGTACATATTGTATGTGCATCAAGAGTCCCCGTAGATATTGTGTATACTGCCTTACAAAATGTATGAAACGATGTCGTCACTAAATTAAATTTTTACAAAATTGTATGAGACGTATCTGTACTATAATTTTCATGTTTTTTTTATACAAAATTAAATTACCTAGTTGGGGTATTTCGGCGTTTTTAGAAGTTTAAAAAAAATATAAATATAGGCAGTATAAAGTATAAATTTGTTAAAAAAATATTTATTATATATTATATTTATTATATTATATTTATTATATATACGCCCTTAATAGGGCATTTACAAAAAAATATAGGATAAATAGAACAATGTAGGCACAACAAAATAACGATAAGTGTAAATACATCGATTATATAGGTACATAATAAAAAAACGTAAGTAGTTAAAGGAAGAACAATATAAAACAACATAATACAACATAATAAAAGAAAATAGAGGTAAATGATAAAAAAAACTAGACATAAAAGAAGAAGAAAAATAAACAGTTTAAATAAAAAATATTCAATTTAAACAACAAAAATAAACAAAGCAAAGTAAAAATCAAAAATTATAATATGCGTTAAGCATATAAAAATGTATTACTTAATATAAAAATTTGAGAATTTCTGGAACTTTTTCACTTAAGCAAGTTTGAGATATTGTGTTTGTCTATATTTATACAAATGTTTAGCGTTCTAGCTTTTATAGTTTTTGAGAGACCGTAAATATAAAATAAAAATTCAAATGTTTTTTCCCCTGACTGGAACAAATATTCAAAATTCTGAGCAAAAAAGTTTTGTGTGCTGAAAGTTTTTACAATTATTTACACACACACACACACACACGCCAATTATAGTATTCTTCGTTATGGTAGGTACATATTTAATATTGTAGAAATTATGAGAACATATTTCCCAAAAAAATATTATATACTTTAGTCTGTATCTTAAATATGTGTGTTTTATCTTTGTTATACCAACTTCTTGTGTAATCATAATATAAATTTTTTACTGTTTTCAATATGTATAACTTTAAGTGACATTCAGCTGTGTATTTTGAATAAATAAATAAATGTGATCACATAAAAACTTTTGTTATATGATCTTATTTAAATTAATACCTATATCTTAAATTAATTATTTTTCATTTGAAATATACCAACGTATATTAAAAATATTTTAATAAAATAATATTTCTGTATTTTTCAACATTCCAAAATGTGTTAAAATACATTTGTTTGAGCAGGTATGTACTGTGTTGGTGCCAGATTTTGCTAACAGACCAATATGCATAGTTGTAATTTACACCATGAATAGTTTTTTTTAATGAAAAACATATATCAGTCTCAGTGATACATTGTTGAAATTGAGACGCAAGTATTTTAGCAATCAATTTTGAAAATGAATCATCTATTTTGTAAAATGATGGAAACGGATATGAAGGCTGAACTAAAAAATATGTAAATCGAATATTTTTAAAGTTACATATACGCAAATATTCGATTTTTTCCCTGTTGGAAAAAAATCCAATGGAAAGTAAACTTAGCCGATGACAGGTCGTAAGACCTGGTGTAGGTATTGAGTTCCTGGTTCTCCTAATATTCCAACTTCGCCTATATTGAGATGTTAAACATTAGTAAAAAAAAATAAAATTGTATGACGGTTACGCTCTATATAGTGATTGTTATTATTTGTCTGAACGGAGCAAAAGAATGGCAATGAAAAAAATGTTGAATGTATCAGGCGCCCAGAAATGTGTATCGGTTGCCCCCAGTTCCGGTACACCAGTAGGCGCTCATTCTTGCGTAGGTACAATGGAAGGCCATTAACATTTTTACTATACAAGGCAGTGTAGATACTAGACAGTAGACACCACGCATCTTTCCTATACCTACACACACAAAACTGTATGGTGGCTCGAGCAGTACACCATTACATTACACACCATAGCGCGAAAGTTAGCTGGGTAGCGGGTATGGACGCCTTGCTTGCTTGCTTTTGATTTAGTCTAACCAACAGCGCTGTTGGGGTCGGTCACGTTGCCGCCGAGTCAACGCGCATTGCCGCGAAGCGTTGTTCGTGTTCCCGCGCCTAATCAAACTGATAAAAACTTATAAATATAGATAACAACAGTCCAAACTATTAAAAAAAAAATACAAGTGACGAGAGCTATTTGAATAATACCGAATGTGAAATAACCATCGAATCATGTGGATGTTAACGTTATTTTTGGTATTAATTTGACAGTGATTTTGCTGTGCATCGTAAATTGAAAACAAAAGTAGATATAGTGAGTGTTTTGTTGGTTTTGTGAAGACACATACTTATTATTTCTATACTTCATTTATCGATGCGTGCACTAATCGCAATGCGTTGTGTTTGAGTGCAATGATCTGTTTCAAAATGAAGTGTTTCATAACTGAAAGTACACAGTGCGTTTATTAAGGTTAATAAAAAATGTCATGTTTCGAGATGTGTGTCATCAGTTATTAATTGCCCAATACGTATAAACATAGGTATTGTTTTCAAATAATATTTGGTACTATTTTAGTGATCAAAGTTCGTCGTGTTTCGGTTGAAATAATCATTTACAGTACTCGTAGTTTTTGTTTCCTAAGTGTTTTGCCTCGCTTTGTTCGCAATAAAATTGGTTTTATGGTCAAAAATTCAATTGTTTACTATATTGACCTGTTTTAAAGTGAGTACTTTACAATATATTATGGTGATAAGTACATATTGTATATTATTCAAGAATGCTTCGATTTCAGTGAACTATAAACAAGATTATAGTTTGTAAGGAAAATTTTATGTTGGAGATGCCATTGAGAAAAAGGTAAAATAGATTTTTTATACTTAAGA
Organism: Molanna angustata; assembly: GCA_963576475.1. Classification (NCBI taxonomy): domain Eukaryota; kingdom Metazoa; phylum Arthropoda; class Insecta; order Trichoptera; family Molannidae; genus Molanna; species Molanna angustata. The sequence continues at coordinate 28,644,940 of OY754977.1, forward strand.
ATAAAAATGTTTCATTTTTTTCAATATTGGTATATTATTAATACAATTATCTGATCGATCAGCATAAATAATAACCCAGAGCTCTCCTGTAAATAATTAGGTAAAGAATATAACAATTACTTTAATTATTTAAGGGAATAGAAGACAAAAATGTATAAGAATGAAGGATATCAGAATAAAAATGTAAACGCCTTTTGTGATTTGCGAATAATGTATCTATGGATAAAAACCAAACTGTTTAACCAAGAAGCGATTCGTGGGTAAAATAGAGTATAAGGAAATGTTAGACGAGGAATGTTTGCATAGATAGGAGTGTGTGGGACTCGGTTATCTGAGGGTTATTTTATGGATTCGTCTCCGCTCTAAATAACAGAATAACTATAAAAATATCGGAAAAATTAAACATATTCATCTTCTTCAGAATGTATGAGGTCATTTGTTCTATAAAAGTGGACTATTTTACATTCAAATTTTGTTTGAATAAAAATTTGAGAAGATACCTATATTGAAAAACAAAACACAGCCACCTAAAAAAATCTGACATTCTTAATGGGGTTTTGGTTTTACTTCTTCATTGGGTCATTTGACCTATGAAGGTGGACTAACCTGAAAGAAGGAGGTCTAACTGTCCTTCCATCTCTTCTGAGGTGTTCCGGGTAGCCTTATGTTGTAGTGTATTTTATTTCTGTACAATTTTGACAATTGTATTGTCGTCCATGATTTCGACGTGGACCTTCTAGGAGCGAACACTGAACTAAACTTTTTATTAATTTAATATCTCACAAAGGAATTTATGGAAACGATCACCGTGGGAAGACGAACATAAATGCCATTTGACTTTTTCTCTGGGGGGTCGGAGGAGACTGGAGGAAGGTACGAGGCACTGAAGGGCCTGAAGGTACGTGAGACCCTGAAGGGACCATTTTTAATTTATATACGCTATACGAAGATTGCCGGGTTTCACTAGTTTGTGATTAAACTTATACCGTAAGAAAATATCCAGTATCATCATTTCTTACTTTGTCACATAAAATCACGTAATTCAATAATTTACCGTTTTTTTATTTGGATTCAATAATAAAGCATTCCATATATTATATGAAATCATTATATTATGTACATTGTTATTTAATACAATCTCATCCTATCAATTCCTGCCTCAAGAAAAATCGATTAATTAGTATAATATATGATTAATTAGTATAGGTATGTGATTAATTAGTATAATATGTTCAAAGCAATATGGAGACAAAACAAAAAATACGATTAATAATAATACTAATTTAAATAGCGCTGTTTAATGATTCAAGATCATTTCAAGGTCGCTGACAGTTGAGTATGTGCTGCTCTAAGAAACAAAGCTCCTTTAGTGAAAGTGCTCTTGCTTTAGGCATTGCGATTAAAATAAAAGATGCCATCGAAAGATGCTCAAGTGTCAAATATCATTCAAAAATGATTTGATAAATACAATTTTTCAAAATTTGTAATGATTCAGAAGACGCTACATCATCAATAGAGGCATTGCATTATAAAGTTTCGCTACTCCCACCACCACCACCCGCTTCGCATATGGGGACTGTCAACGGCCTCTTCGCAGAACGCTAGAAGGAACAACAAAAAAAAACAATGCATAGCACTAAGAGTAGCTCATGGAGCTCCTAGATTAGCGATCTCGGCATCATAGTGCAGAAAGAACAATCAGCAAGTGCAAGTCGAGATTCACACTTGCGGACTGTCGGCGACTTCAGATCCATTTATATAGGACATCAGGAGAGGTGACCAAGATCTCTGGAAACAAACAAGTCAGTGAGAATCTTCGGATAATAAGGCACCGCATCTATGGCAAAACCGTTTGAAGGTGATTGAAGTTGAAAAGATGAGCTTAAAACTTCATAGGGCGACCCTCAAGACCCTCTGGATTCGTTCGTTTTTTTTTATTAGACAGGCCGAAAGGTGGGAAAAAAATGGCCAATGCATAAGTTGTACGTAGTTTAGACAGCAATTATTACTGGCGATTAATCGCTTTTCATGTAATGAAATACGCTTTGTATGTGATAAACCTATATTAGAACATCACCATCATAATTAGTGTATTCTTCCTAATTGCTAAGGGTCGTGACCAGCCTCTATTTTTTTTGTCATCATGATGTTGAGTCCTCCATTTCTCCCGACACACCGCCGTCTTCATTGGCTCAACTACCGATGTACCAGTGGCAGCCCTAATCTAGTACGTTCATCTTGTGGGGAATCTCCTTTTTTCACCTTCAACCCCACCAACGAAAACCTGCTTTTCAAGGCTATTCTCGTCGCGTCTGGCGATGTGTCCAAGAAAATTGAAGAACGCGATCGAGATGTATGTCGGATAATCTGTCCTCTATCTTCAGCTACTTTATGATGGATATATATATATATATATATATATATATATATATATATATATATATATATATATATATATATATATATATATATATATATATATATATATATACATATATATATATATATATATATATATATATATATATATATATGTTAAATCTAAGGTTTTCGCGAGTACAAAATATGTTATTATTAAGTATTTTGGGGATAACCCGCGTCAAATTATGATTCCCGAGAGAATCAGTCGTCTGCCGACGTTTCGTCTGAATCACATCAGACATTTTCTAAAGGCGCCTTGTTAATAAATTTTCGTCTCGAGGGATAGTGCACGCACGTCCGTTCGAGTCGAAAGCTTACTACCAAGTGAAAGTTTGAAAGGAAGCCGCGTCAAGTGTTAGTGGAAGGGTGGGTTTCCCCAATGACGTCATTATTGCGTTTTGTTTGGCTTCTAGTGACTCTAGTACTTAACGGTATATTGTTTACAGGTGGATTATCAGTTTTCGGCTTACTAAGACGTCATTGGGGAAACCCACCCTTCCACTAACACTTGACGCGGCTTCCTTTCAAACTTTCACTTGGTAGTAAGCTTTCGACTCGAACGGACGTGCGTGCACTATCCCTCGAGACGAAAATTTATTAACAAGGCGCCTTTAGAAAATGTCTGATGTGATTCAGACGAAACGTCGGCAGACGACTGATTCTCTCGGGAATCATAATTTGACGCGGGTTATCCCCAAAATACTTAATAATAACATATATATATATATATATATATATATATATATATATATATATATATATATATATATATATATATATATATATATATATATATATATATATATATATATATATATATATATATATATATATATATATATATATATATATATATATATATATATATATATATATATATATATATATATATATATATATATATATATATATATATATATATATATATATATATATATATATATATATATATATATATATATATATATATATATATATATATATATATATATATATATATATATATATATATATATATATATATATATATATATATATATATATATATATATATATATATATATATATATTCTAGGAAGGTATAAGTATTGAGAAGAAACCAATTATACTCCAGTTTGAATCATTTTATTTATTTCGGGAACAAGTACAATTTGAAGCATACGTCTTCAGAACCACACTCAAAAGGCGTCGATAATTTGCCTTTCGCGGGCTTTGACTGTCCACGATTCTCCAGCGTAGAGAAAAATGTTAAACTAAGTGCCCTTATTAAGCAAATATTTGTGGATGGCAGTTTTGGCAGACGAGTCTTGACAATCCCGCTATAAGAAGAAGTTGTTATCGACGTTAAATAAAATATTATATTATTTAGAATCAAGAACATAATGTTTTCACTTTTATTTTAATGACTTTCTCCTTATCGAATATGTACATACATTACACGAAATAATTCCGTTAAATGCCTACCACCACCTCCTTTGGTCGAAACATTAAATTAAAAAGTTCATTCATACTAGCCTTGTAGCTCGTATTACATATATTATTCAAACTTTTAATTCAATATTGGACAAAAAACAATGTATTTTGTATATAAAAACATATTGGAGACTCCATTTTGTCGATGATTTATTTTTGGCGATGCGATTTCTTATTATTGGTTAGCCTTTCTTGCACTGCTGGATGCCTCTTCTATGTTTCTATATCACGAACCCATCTTCAAGACTCACCCTCTGCGATAGGGATTAGGTCATCTGCACAAACGCACTTTTTGTGCAACATACATTTTTGAATTTCTTTGTTATAACAATCTTTCGTTGGCAGAGCGGTTGGTGTGCCAGTAAGTACTCCAGTGGATCCGAGTTGTTCGATCTTTAGCACAAGCATCCGCTTATTTAATAATGAATAATAGTCGGCGTTCATGACTTAGTTACATAATTAGATAATCTTACTCCTGACACTAGAGTACTATGCTCGGTTCCCGGCGAAAACATCTTTTACTTGGTTATTACTCTGAATTTGTGACAGTTAATATCCAGTTCCCTGCCAGACAACAAAAAAAAAACAGATTTCATAATTCTGAGAATCTTTCTTATATTTAGCAATCACGTTTTAAAAGAGAACTTACAGGTGATATTTTGTCAAAACATTGTTCCCTTTAATTAATTCTAAATGTTTCTTTTGATGAATTTTCAATGTATCTTTTGATTATTAATTGTTTCATTTTATTAATTATCTAGGTGACTTGCTTAAATTTCAATGTTACTTTGAATAACTTAATTTGAATAGTTATTTTAAATGTGAATTATGATAATTTTTTAATGTTTCTGTAGTTATATTGATTTTCAATTCGACTTTTTTTTATTTCAATTAATGAACGTTAACAGATGATGAGTACCTACGTAAAAAGGCATCGGCAAATATCTTGATAATATTCGGAGGAGAGGGGGGCGGTTTACGGGGGACTACCGACCAATCTAAAAGGTGTTCTGGGCAGTCCATGTGATTATTTAAATTGTTAGTCGTATTTTGATCCTTTAATAACTTTGCATCTAACATTCTTAATTGGTTGTTTTCGATTTGTTGTTGATATATTTAAATTGCCTGTGTTCTTTTTTTTAATTTGAATATGTGTTTGATATGTTTCAATTGTCTTTATTTCTTATTTTTCATTTTTTTTAATGTTTGTTTGACTATTTGTTTATGTATGACTTTTATTTAATTACTTTATGTATGACTTTTATTTAATTACTTTATGGATGACTTTGATTTATTTGCTTTATAGGTATTTATTTATTTATTTTAGTCTTCTTGTACATATAATTAGTACACTGGCGGGCTTATTGCCTGTTGGAAATTTCTTCCAACCAACCAGAGTAAATGTTAAATATACAAAATAATGTGTACTATGGCAATCAGTTAATTACATTACAAAATAATTAAAAAATAGCAGAAGAAAAGTAAAAAATAAAACAAAGAAGATAGTATATAAGAACAATTCATAGCAATGATAGGAAGACTAAAGGATAAGGAAAGGAAGAAGAGAGGAAGATGTAATCAGGTATTGTTAGATAAATATTTTTACTTTAGCCTTTTCTTGAAGATGTTTAGTGAGATAGACTATCAGGACAGGAAGCTAAGGTGAAACTCGCCTCCAAAAAATTGAGCGTACTATATAGAGCGCGCAGATATTTTACTAAGACCCAGATCTGTATACTCTACAAAGCGGAAATACGTCCAATTATTGAATATGGCAGTCACCTCTGGAGTGGCGCCCCCCAATACCTACTGAATACCCTCGACGCTGTCCAAAGGCGTGCTATACGTCTGATTGATGATCCATCACTGACTGATGGATTGCAATCACTAGAACACAGACGCAGAGTCGGTATTTTAAGTTTATTCTATAGATACTACCACGGGAATTGCTCAGAAGAACTTGCATCTTTGGTCCCTCCTCCACCCACTCGCAACAGAGTCACTCGCTTCACTCAATCGCAGCATCCATTCACAGTGGACCTTCAACATATACGAACAAGTCGCTTCTCGAACTCCTTTATTAATACAGCAGCCCGACTGTGGAACGATCTTCCGAATTCTGTGTTTCCATCTTCGTACAACCCGGGTCTTTTTAAAATCCGAATTAATAAACTCATTTTTAGATTGCAAACCCCTCCCAACGCTACGTAGTGCGCTTCTTCGGAAGAGTAAAATGGACCCAAATCCTAATAGCTGGCGTCCCCTACGTAGACATGTAAAAAAAAAAAAAACTTAGGCTATTCCATAGTCTAGCTGAATGTACTTCAAATGAAGAGCTAAAAAATTCAGAACTATTTAAGTATTTGATATTTTTTATTTGTTAGTATAAGTGATTCCCTCATCAAGCACAAGATTGCAATCTTTTTGATGAGGCATTGCAAAAAAAAGAACTTTTGTAAAAATGACTATACTTGTGAATTATATTTTTATGTGTATTGGAACATAATAACATGTTAAAATAAAATAAAAATAAATATATATTTTTTTTTTCAAAATTTAATCACGCAAGTGCAGTAGAGAAATCATCGAGCAATAAGCAAATTGATAATGAAACAATAATATGGAATTTAAAATCAAATCAGTAAGTCATGAATAATTACGTGATTTTGGTACCGAAGTAATGATAAATCTAAGGAAAAATCTAATCTAAGGGTGGCATTTCGAAATCCTTGAAATAAGAAATTCTTTTAGCGTTCGTTCATTTCCATTATACCTAAATTATATACAAGTGATGAACCGTACCTGTATAGGTATTACAAAATAATGTTTCGAATGATAAAATGTTTCTTACCATGTACATACCTATAGGTATTTTCCCTGTACTTATTCTTACACCATGCAAGAAATTTATTGTTATAACAGCATATGTGTTTTTTTTTAATTTTGACTTACTTTTAAATTGGAGTAATCCAACTGTCGATTTGTTCAGGAGAACTTTGTTCTCTTAACATATCGACAATGTTTCAAGCCAGGATACGCGAGAATTGTATGCAGAGGTCTACTTTTTTCACGGCTTTTCCAACTTTTAAGTCAAAAAACACCAACTTAGAGGCTTCGCAGCATATATGTTCCATACACGGATTTACTCAGAATTCGGAGTAGAACATTTCGTGTGTCTGTGTGTGTGTGTGTGTGTGTGTGTGTGTGTGTCCCTTATAACTTTTGATCCGCTCAATTTACAGAGCTCAAAATTTCAGAATATATAAACAGTTATAGGCCTACAAAACTTTTATACTCAGAATTTTGAATTTTTGTTTCAGTCAGGGGTTATCAACTTTTTAATTTTAATTTTATTTTTCCATATATCTCAGAAACCATAAAAGCTAGAACGCTGAAAATTGGTACGAACATAGAAAATTAAAAATCTCAAATTGATTTTTTCAAAAAAATTCCAGGGTTTCTCAAACATTTTTTATTAAGAAAAATATTTTTTTTATGATAAATTTATGAGTTTAACTGCCTATATTTCCAAAACTTATACAATTATCGAAAAAAGCCGAAACACCCTAACTAGATAATTTAATTTTCTATAAAAAAATTTAACATTGTAGTAGAAGAACTCAATTTTTTTTTAACAATTTTTTTAAAAATTGAATTTAGTGACGACATCGCTTCATACATTTTGTATTGCAGTCGCCTATACACAATATGTAAGAAGACTTAATAGTTTGATACTTCATCTCCAAACATACATACCATCATGCTATTTTCATATTCTGGGTAGGAAAAAAGGAACTTCCTCCATACTATCCTATCTTGACATACATACCTACATATTATGTTGTATAGAAAACAAAATATCTGACAATATACAATAATTTGTATAATTTATGGGTTTATAGTTTGGTACATATTCTTCAACTATACATACTATCGCTGTCGACAGTTTGATCTCATGTGTTACATGCAACTAGTTATAATTATTGTCGTATTTTTTTATACCAAATGACATATAATATTGTTGCAACTGCTGTCCGCCCTACACCCAAAATCAGTCTCCTTTCAAACCGCGACCTGTGATGTCCATCCATATCTCTTCCATTTTACCGCTCCTTTACACTCTCTGAAATCGCCATAATTGTCTTCTTACCGCGAGTGTGTGGGATCCTAGTGACAGTTGTGACCATCTAACAAGGCAGAGCACAAAGGAAAAATCAAGTAAGTGAGTGTTCCTTATATCCTTCCTTTGCCTTGCAGTGGTTTGCAACGAATCGCCCTTCAAAAAATACAGTCCACTTTTCACTTCTACTTTTCACTTTTTTTATTACATATTCGCGTCTTCAGATTTTTTTAACCAAAAAACGATTTTTGCTATCGTAATCATGGATTTTTTAAAACATGTAGGTACGTTGTCTTCATTTTCCCGGTTGAGAGAGGAGATAAATCTTTTCAGAACCTAAATTAGATATTTGTTTTTAAAATAAAAAAAATAATTCAAAATCCACGCAAGAAAGAAAAGTTAAAGTAAGAAAGAAAAAATAAACGGTTGAAGTATTGACATTTTTTTAATATGTCCTTGTAGCAGCTAGTACATATACATAAGTCCTCATAAATTCCATAAATTAAGCATAAGTGCTATAGGTGAACGAAATCGGTCATGGCAGGATTTGAACTCGCGATCACTGGATTAAAAACCCAGCGTGCTAACCGCGCTCTGCCACCACCAAGTCCACCAATCTTATTTATATTGCACATTATTATCGACTGAGGCTCAGTGCCTATTTATATAATATTATAATTTATTATTGCTGGGTCTACAATGACATTTTACAATATTATATCGTGTTTGTGTTATCCGTCTATTAGTCATTTCACAGGCTGGGATATTGTCAAAGCTATTGACTAATAATAGTTTGAATTATCGGGTCTTAAATTCCTTACACGTACTCGATGCGAGCATATGGTGAGCATATGAATGATAAAGTTCTATATACCATATGATAACAAATCGAGAGGCTGGCAAACTCCATAGTAAATATTCTCATATCAGTGCCATGTTTAATTTTAGACAGCTCCCAAAGCTATTAGTCAAAAGTTAAAGCAAGTACAGTAAAACAATTCCGAGTAAAACAACAAGCTATGGAGAAAAAGAAGAAGACAAATTTGAGATAGGAAACGTAACAAATGTATTAGACAATGGACTAAAGTTATCGATCACATATGAAAGATAGCTTTCTTAAAGTGGGATTTGGCTGGACATCTAGCGAGAAAGTACATATAAGTCAACGGGTATGATATTTGAATTTTCCTTTTTCTTTCCGTTTCCGTTTGGATCTTTCAGCCTACAGCAAAAAAGGGAGATCGCATAATGCTTTTATGTAATTGTTTTTAGGATATTATACAAAATATTTGTTGGAAAATGTAGTAAAGACAAGTAGTATCATTACCTGTTTTTTTTGTAAGGCAGCCAGTCCCTATACAGGAATATTTGTGCCAAAGACGTTGATCAATGTGTATATGCAGTCAACTGCGCTCTTGAACTGTGTGCAGCCCAACGTGTCGACTGCGAAATTTTTCAGGTGCGATAACAATAGTACAACTAAAGTGAGTGTGAAAAAGAATTAGATATTGTGGGGGATTACAATATAACTATGGCAGATGGATGGCAGAGCGGTTAGCGCGCTGGGTTAGTAATCCAGTGGTCGCGAGTTCGAATCCTGCCTCGACCGATCTCGTTCACCTATAGGACAAGCATTTATGCTTAGTTTAGGGAACGTAGGAAGATGTATATGTACTTGTTTAACAAGGACATATTCATTTTTTTATAAAAAAAAAAAAACTATATTTTTCTGTATGAACTTGTGTAGCAGTTTATAAATTTCCGTTGATCCTAACGATAGAGGATAATGTATCGATAATGGGAATTGGAATTTTTCCTTCACACTGAAAAAAAAATTGTGACCACCTGTATTTTTAGCCAAACCTTTGTTATCAGTAATCCAACTGTCGATTAGTTCAAGAGAATTTAATTCTCTTAACCTATCGACAAGGTCTATATTTTCACGGATTTTTCAACTTTGAAGTCAAAAAACACCAACTTAGAGGCTTCGCAGCATATATATGTTCTATATACGGATTTACTCAGAATTTGGAGTAGAACATTCAGTGTGTCTTTGTGTCTGTCTGCGTGTGTGTGTCCCTTATAACTTTTGATTCGCTCAATTTACAGAGCCCAAAATTTCAGAATATATAAATAGTTATAGGCCTACAAAACTTTTATACTCAGGATTTTAATTTTGTTTCAGTCAGGGGTTATCAAATTTTGAATTTTTACTTTATTTTTCCATATATCTCAGAAACCATAAAGCTAGAACACTGAAAATTGGTATGAATATAGACAAATACAAAATTTCAAATTTATTTTTTTTCAAAAAACTTCCCGAGATTCTCAAACATTTTTTAATAAGAAAAATATTTTTTTATGATAAATTTATGTGTTTAACTGCATATATTTCCAAAGTTTTTAAAAATATCGAAAAAAGCCGATACAGCCAACTAGATAATTTTATTTTCTATAAAGAAATACTAACATTGAAGCAGTACCTACAACTAAAATTTTTTTTAGAATTTCTTATAAAAATTGAATTTAATGATGACATCGCTTCATACAATTTGTATGGCCTATACACAATATCTAAGAAGACTTAATAGTTTGATACTTAATCTCCAAACATACATACAAACCATCATGCTGTTATCATATTCTGGGCTGGGTAGGAAAAATGGAACTTCCTCCATACTATCCTATCTTGACATACATACCTACATGTGTTGTATAGAAAACAAAATATCTTAAAATATTCTATAATTTGGATTTATGGGTTTATAATTTGGTACTTATTCTTCAACTATACATACTATCGCTATCGTCAGTTGGATCTCACGTGTAACATGCAACTAGTGGTAAAAAACTCAAGCAAAAGCAACTTAACTATTAAGAAAAAACAGCGTCAAAGTTGGGCCAATTTCAGTGCATCACTAGCACCAAATGACCCCAAAGTCTCCTTCGTCATTATGCTTGGCGAAGGTTCCGAGGTGTCCTCGTTCCTATACCAGCCCTTAGACCTACTTCGGAATGGTTGAATGATTTCATAAACATAATCGCCTCTCCATTTGTCCTAAATATGCTCGATACTGTTAATTACATAATCGACAGTTGGATGAGGTAATTTTCTATAGTCATATTTTTTCTATAATGGTTATATCTGGTTATAACTATTATTTACTTTAAACTCTCAAAATCCTCTTTGATGTGAACATTTCAGAAATATCGTAAACTTTTTTTATTCATAACTTCTCTCAAAGGACAATTTTATTCAAATATCTACCTATAAGAAACATTTGTCTAGGCTTTTAAAACTTATTTCGTATTCTTTTGAGATACGAAATCTCGGAATAACTTTTTTCAATGTTCATGATAAGTATGTATTTAATGCCCATTATTAAGAAGTTCAGATAATCCTCTAATATCAGATAATACAATTGTGTTGAAATAAAAATAACATCTGTTTTATAACTATCCAGCCTTGTTCCAAGATTTGTCATGAATCTGCCTTAAACCCCTAATAAAAAGTTTGAACTTTTGTGACAAATCAATTCGTTGGGGTAGGAACATTAAGTTTTTATATCCATCGCAACAAAAAACGAATGAATTATATCTTCAAAGTTTTATGAAATGAATATTTCATTGATTTTAAATATGTGCGATGGTGGTGACCTTAGTGGCAAATTGGTTAATTGTTTTTCTTCTGTTTGAAGATAATCCTTTGAAGTTCAATGACTTGGAAGGAAGAATTATAATATAATTGAGATATTTTTTTTGCGTACCAACTGCTTGATTCTCTGCGATAGAAACTCTAATAAGATGGAAAAAATGTCAGTTCAGCTTTAAAGTCGCCATTTAGACACACGTTTGCGAAATGGGAAAAAATAATATATAGAGGCTTTTTTTAATCAACAAACTTCTTGAAATTATTTATAAATGTGAGTGACAAAAACATGTGTATTTAGACCATTATGAAATAACTAGTTGCATGTAACACATGAGATCCAACTGTCGATAGCGATAATAGGCCCTATTCAGATTCGACTAAAAATTTATACGGAATTTTAGTATATGAGAAATGTCAAAAAGTTGACTGCATTTATACGGGACTCTATTTCGTCATATCGAGCGGATTAAATCCTTTTACACAAGTCGCCCGTTGGTTATAGACGTTTTCGTACTGTGAAACGAATCAGAATTGGACATAAATAAACCCAATCAAACTATAAACCCATAAATCCAAATTATTGAAAATTTTAACACATGTTGGTATGTATGTCAAGATAGGACAGTATGGAGGTCAGTCTTTTTCTCCTACCCAGAATATGAAAACAGCATGATGGTTCTGTATGTATGTTTGGAGATTAAGTATCAAACTATTAAGTCTTCTTACATATTGTGTATAGGCGACTGCCATGAAATGGGAAATAGGCCGGCCCCAGAAAAGGTGGGCCGATGATATTGTCCCTGTCGCTGGAAGCGGATGGGTTCGAAAAGCCCAGAAAAAAGACGAGTGGAAGCTATTAGAAGAGGCCTACATCCAGCAGTGGAGAGATGGCTGAGAAAGAAGAAGATAGGCGACTGCCATGCAAATTGTATGAAGCGATGTCGTCACTAAATTCAATTTTTATAAAAATTGTTAAAAAAAAATTGAGATGTACTTACTTCTAGAATATTAATATTTTTTATAGAAAATTTAATTATCTAGTTGGGGTGTTTCGGCTTTTTTCGATATTTTTAAAAAAATTGGAAATATAGGCAGTTAAACTCATAAATTTATCATAAAAAAAATAATTTTTTTTAGTAAAAAATGTTGAGAAACCTTGGAATTTTTTTGAAAAAACCAATTTGAGATTCTGTATTTTTCTATGTTTATAGCAATTTTCAGCGTTCTAGCTTTTATGGTTTCTGAGATATAGGTATGGAAAAATAAACAAAAATTCAAATGTTGATAACCCCTGACTGAAACAAAAATTCTGTGAATCCAGCGGATCAAAAGTTATAAGGGGAGGAGGGGACAGACACACTCACACACACACATACACACACACACACACATACACACACACACACACACACACACACACACACACACACACACACACACACACACACACACACACACACACACACACACACACACACACACACACACACACACACACACACACACACACACACACACAGACACAAAACTCACATAAATTGTTCTACTCCAAATTCTGAGTAAATCCATGTAAAGGAACATATTTGTTGCGAAGCCTCTGAGTTGGTGTTTTTAGCATGCAAACAGTCCACTACGCCATACAAAATGTTCCTTCATACACGCGTCATGGATTTAAACTGCCTCTTCCTTCAATAGAATTTCATTGTCTTGAACGAATCGATAGATTTTAATGTCCATACATATTTCTATGATGGTCTAATTAATCTCTAATTTATTCGTGATTAATGACTGATGTACCGTTTCCTTAATATTACAGCAAACAATTCTGGTAGGCCTTAATCATTATGTCGTTTTACCCATTGTTTTTTACATTTATAAAAATGACTGACACACAGTTGATAAGCTTATACAATTATATATTTTTAGCACATAGGTACCTGCAAGGTTTCATCTTCTTAATTCAGGGGGGCAAGTCAGGTCAACCATCGGAATCAAAAACATCCATGTTTTTTACCTATGTCATGGATGGTTTTGATTCCGCCTATTCACCAGACTCGCCCCCCAGAATATATCAAAACTATATAGTAACAATAGTTTTTAACACTTTCCCGTTTTTATGTTGGTAATCATTAATTTATTGACGTTATTTAAAATATTCCAGGTGAAAAAAAATCCAATCTAAAATCGTGAAATCCAATAGAAATCCAGAAATATTATAATAGCGTTTCAAGTATTTTCTATGCAGCTTATTTCCATTATTTGAAAACAACGTAGCATGGGAATTTACTTTAAGAATTAAATCTTTCCAAAAAAAGAATCTTTAGAAAGCATCTTTATAAGAAGATGAAATGAGAGATTTAAATTAAAAGTTTTGGTGTGATAAACGTGTCCAATTGTATAAATCTCAAAATTTAAGTATAGAGTGAGGGAATAAAGATAATCTTTAACCATGTAGAAACGATTAAAACCAAAAGACTTTTTGTAGAAAGTAGGTACAAGTAATTTTCCCATGATTGAAATGAAGTTTCTATTATTTAAATTTAAAATATAAACTGATTTAAAATATATATTCCAATAAATGTACAATGTTTATGATTATGTATTTGGAATTAATAATTTAACTAAAATATTTTATACAAACAGTATTGGTTAGAAAAGATATAAAACATTTTTTGTCCATTAACTGTTTATATAATAATAATCTAATTTTGTAACTTTTGAATTAAAATAGGAACGATCTAAAGTTTTAGAATAAAGGTCGCCTGGACTTAATTTCGTATTCTGTAACTAACTAATCCATTTTTACGTTTTTATCCGTATAAAAACTGAATTTTTCAATTTCTAAAATAAAGCAACAATACACACTTGATGAAAAAATATAAAAACGTATGAGATGTGGCTAACGCTAGACTCTTTTCAATAATTTTGATAAATCAAATTTTTATCCATTTCTAGTCAATGTACACTTTACAATATATCTAAAAACGAATGGATTGTGGCCAACACTTTACTCTGCACAACACTTAAATTCAAACAAATTTCAAATCACTTCCCCATTTATAAAAACGATTTCATATTCTTTGATAAATGTATTTCCATTCTTAGCCAACGGCGGGGCATTGAAGCTAGTAATTAATAAAATATGTCGTCAATGTCAAATGAAAATAATGATCTGTAAATTTTTGATTATTAATAATTGTATACTTACAATAATATGTATTGTCATAACATCAACCACAAAGCAACTTATGATACGATATTATATATAAAAATATAATTCATTGTTATCACATTAGATCCAATAAAATTTAACAGCTCATCGTGTATTATTAGGTATGGTTTTATTATTATACAGAACAATAAATATTATGTGTTAATATTTTTATATTGCCACGTGTAAGTATTTAAAAACTTGATACATATGTAGAAGTATTATGACATTAACACTTTTCAACATTGAAAAAATAATTATGCTATTCGTATTGTTGTTTACAAAGCATGCGTAAGACCAGTGATGACATATGGTATAGAGGCACGAGCAGACACAGTCAGAAGCAAACAAATGTTGAGGACTTCAGAAATGAGGACATTGAGAGCTATTGCAGGCAAAACCCTGAGAGACCGAGTGAGGAACTCCAGAATAAGGGAACTATGTGAGGTTGACGATATTATCAGATGGAGTAGGCAGCGGAGGAGGGACTGGTATGGTCATGTCTAAAGGATGGACAAAACCAGACTTCCTCATATCGTGCTTCACAATCAGCCTCACGGAACCCGCCCTCGCGGAAGACCGCCAAAAAGATGGAGGGATAGCTGGGGGTCCACCTCGCAGGAAGAGCAGGCCTCTTAAAAAACAGACCTGAAGGTCTATTCAAAAGAAGAAGAAGAAGAAGTATTGTTGTAATAAATCCACAACATACTGCTTGATTTTGCCATCCGTCTATTTACACTAAAATAAAAAAAATGGTAGGTAGTGTTGATTCATATGTAAAATAGAGATATTAATCTGTTATTGGGAAATTTTCAATCTTATCTAGAATATGTAGATTGACTGCGACATGCATATTCTTTTACTTGCAAAGTATTGTTGCTATCGACTGCGGGTAGGTATAATATTTGGTAGGACCTCTGTCAGTCTGCTGATTCATGTATACCTACTTATTGATGTTTTGTACATAAATATGTTTATGTATGTTTTTATATCTACGTTATATTTTTTATATTTATTGTACTTGTTTCCTGCCTAAGCTCTTTGCTGTATTTTATTTTTTATAAATAACTAATGTTATTAACGAAATAATTTTGAATATTTTTTTAATTGGTTTACCCACAGACAGGCTATGCCTTGTGGGATTTTTGGGTGTACGGTTGATTTATTATAATTGATATTATGTTTATGTATATTGTATGTTAACCGAGTACCAAATCTTAAATAAAAAAATAAATATGAAAAATATATAAATATCACATTATATTGTTATTTCGTTGTGTATTGTTAAGTTTGACCTCTATACAAGAGCTTCAATTATATTTCCAATTTAATATCTCTGATATTAACAATGCAGTCCTTCTCATGAATGAAGATCTTAAATTTATCTCTTCTTGGTCATTGGATCATGGTTTCTTAAATCCGACAAAGTCCCAGGCAATTATAATCCGTAGTCCTCGTTTGCTGTTATCTATAAGGAATTTGCAACTCCATTACGAGTATATCAATAACTAATACATTCCTTATACCAGGGTTATAAAAGATCTTGGAATCTATATCGATGATTACCTTTCGTGGCATGAACAGATATCGCATGTCAGCAAATCTATTTTCTTTGCCCTAAATTCACTTAATAAATTTAAAAATTTCCTTCCATATTCCGTTGTAAAATAACTCTAGCTCAATCACTTCTTCTTCCATTGCTTGATTATGCCGATATATGCTATTTGGATGCTAATGAAGTGCATCTCAATAAACTTGAGGTCTTCAGAATATATGTATCAGATTCATCTTAGGGTTGAAAAAATTTGATCACATAATATCATCTTACCGCAATCTTCTTTTTTGGCCCAGGATAAGCCAGCGGCGCAATATACACATTATGTCACTATTGTAGAAAAATTCTCTCGAATCCAAACCTGCCACAATACCTCAAAAACAAATTCACTTATCTATCCAATCATGGACTTCCACTCCGATCTGCTGCTGCTGATATTGAATCGTCTAACTGATTTTGTATTTTCAAGATAAAACAAAAGAAGGTACCTATATTCATCCCCGAACACCTAATCCCGATTTCCTCTCCTTATCCTTACCCTATCCTTTGTTTGCTATGATGTATTTTTTTTGTTTTAATTGTATCGTAGTGTTAAATATAATATTTTCTTTGTTTTATTTTGCTCTTATTCTTTTGTAGTTGTACATACCTACACAATTTTGCTATACTTATCTGGTTGGTTGAAAGAACTTGCCTAATGGCAATAAGCCTGCCAGTGTACAATATATTTGTTTATATGATGCACAGAAAGATGAATAAATAAATAATTAAATATACAGAAGTAAGTAAGTACGCAACTAAAATCAGTAATTTTTTACTCCTCACTAACCCAAGGGGATATAGTGGGGAGTTATGATTTCGCAAATTTTAATGCAACTAATTTTTCATTGCAGATTATCAATTAGTATTATGCTGAGATTGTAATCAAAAGGGTATTGATTTCGCCGGTTGGACCAGACTTACCCTCCAGGAGTATTTTTATGAATTTCTTTAGACAGTAACATTTTTAGGTGATGAAAACTTTGAAAAAGTATCCTCATTTTTTTTAAAACATCCTATTACAGGATGGATATATTTCCATTCTAAATATTTTATTTAATGACAGAGATCCTAGTCTTCCAACTGTCGATTTGTTCAGGAGAACTTTGTTCTCTTAACATATCGACAATGTATCAAGCCAGAATACGCGAGAATTGTATGGAGAGGTCTACTTTTTTCACGGCTTTTCCAACTTTGAAGTCAAAAAACACCAACTTAGAGGCTTCGCAGCATATATGTTCCATACACGGATTTACTCAGAATTCGGAGTAGAACATTTCGTGTGTCTGTGTGTCTGTGTGTGTCTGTGTGTGTGTCCGTCCCCCCCTTATAACTTTTGATCCGCTCAATTTACAGAGCCCGAAATTTCAGAATATATAAACAGTTATAGGCCTACAAAACTTTTATACTCAGAATTTTGAATTTTTGTTTCAGTCAGGGGTTATCAACTTTTGAATTTTTACTTTATTTTTCCATATATCTCAGAAACCATAAAAGCTAGAACGCTGAAAATTGGTATAAATACAGAAAAATACAAAATCTCAAATCGATTTTTTCAAAAAAATTCCAGGGTTTCTCAAACGTTTTTTATTAAGAAAAATATTTTTTTTTATGATAAATTTATGAGTTTAACTGCCTATATTTCCAAATATTTTAAAAATATCGAAAAAAGCCGAAACACCCCAACTAGATAATTTAATTTTCTATAAAAAATATAAAAGATGTATTAGCACTTTTCAAACTTTTTTTAACAATTTTTATAAAAATTGAATTTAGTGACGACATTTCTTCATACAATTTGTATGGCAATCGCCTACACACAATATCTAAGAAAACTTAATTATTTGATACTAATCTCCAAACATACATACATTCCATCATGCTGTTTTCATATTCTGCGTAGGATCAAAGGACTGACCTCCATACTATCCTATCTTGACATACATACATAGGTACAAGTGTTGTATAGAAAATCAAATATCTTAAAATATTAAATAATTTGTGTTTATGGGATTATAGTTTGGTACTTATTCTTCAACTATACATACTATCGCTATCGACAGTTGGATCTCATGTGTTACATGCATCTAGTATAAAATAAATCGACTTATATAATAGAAATCTCGGTATTTGTAGTAGGTATCTTCTTGTTGTATTGAGTAGGATTAGCAGAGATTGGGTTTGTTAGAAATGTTTCAAAGTTAGTCTGGCGAGGAGATTTCTAAAAATCTTGTATTGACTTTATCCAAAAACGTTCGTCTTGGATAATAAGCAACTAAGAGAACGATGCTAAGTATTTGGTGAACATTGCAGGATGTATGTACATGCCTATTTAATTTGTTAATTGGAGGCTTATATCGTATATTGTACAAAGATGTTTTATAAAACTAGTTGAATGTAACACATGAGATCCAACTGTCGATGGCGATAGTATGTACAATTGAAGAATACGTACCGAACTATAAATACAAAATAATGAATACTTTAAGATATTTTGTTTTTTTTTTTTCTTTTTATTTTATTAATAAAGAATATAATTACAATTATCATGTTATTTTGCCTAATCCCTTAAGGGGATTTTTGGCTGTGATCTTAATTGTAACAATTTTATAATATGCAAAAATATAAAAATATGTATATACGTATATATACACATATGTATATACATATAAACTTCAATTAAAAACTAATATTGTACATGTATTTATATACTACATTTTCCTACAAAGTCCGGAACAACCCGCGCTCACCCCTTAGATCAACCATCGAGGATTTTTGTGTAATATATATCCTTTGGCTTTCTTTTTGAATTCCTCGATGGATTCACACTGCTTCAAGCTGGCAGGCATGGGGTTCCAGACCTTGGGCAGCAGCACATCTTCGGTCCTACGTCCATAGTCATTGTTGAATTTGTTTGTACGTAAAAGTTTGTTGGTCACTGATCTAGTTTGTCTGTCGTGTGTTATTAGTAGTCTGTCTTTAGGTCTCAAAAAATGCTCAACCAGAATGCTATACTCCACTCTCCTCTGAAGAGACAATACTTTAGATCGGCCGAAAAGGCATTTATTTTTCCTTTTTAACTTTTTAGCTATTTTTTTAGTAATAATAATTTTTAGTAGTCTTCTTTGTATCTTTGCAATCTTATTAAGAGTAGTTTTGCATGCCAATCCATATGACGATATTCCATATATTATGATATTACTGAATCACAGAGGGCCATATACAGCAATCTGGCCGAATAATAAATAATCAATATACAAAACATGTAGGTATGTATGTCCCGCTAGGATAGTATGGAGGTCAGTCTGTTTTCCCATCCCCAGAATATAAAAACAGCATAATGGTATGCATATGTATGTATGTTTGGAGATTAAGTAGGTATCAAACTATTGAGTGAGATATTGTGTAGTGTATACTACCTTACAAATTGTATGAACGATGTCACTAAATTCAATTTTTATAAAAAATGTTTAATAAAGTTTGAGATATATTACTACTATGAAAACAGCATGATGGTATGTATGTGTGTTCGGAGATGAAGTATCAAACTTTTAAGTCTTCTTAGATATTGTGTATAGGCGACTGGCATACAAATTGTATGAAGCGATGTCGTCACTAAATTCAATTTTTATAAAAATTATTAAAAAAGTTTGAGATGTACTACTACAGTTTTAATATTTTTTATAACAAATTAAATTATCTAGATGGTTTGTCTCAGATATTTTTAAAAACTTTGGAAATATAGGCAGTTAAACACATAAATTTATCACAAAAAAAAATACTTAATAAAAATTGTTTGAGAAACCGGAAGTTTTTTGGAAAAAAAATTGTATTTTTGTATTTGTCTATATAATTCCAATTTTCAGGGTTCTTGCTTATATGGTTTATAATAAAATATATGGAAAAGTAAAGTAAAAAATCAAAAGTTGATAATCTCTGACTGAAAAAAAATTAAAAAGTCTGAGTTAAAAAGTTTTGTAGGCCTATTACTATCTATATATTCTCAAATTTTGGGCTCTGTAAATTGAGCGGATCAAAAGTTATAAGGTGGCGGACACACACACAGATCGAGTATTTTTATATATCGCTCGTTTGCGAGAACAATGACATAAGTCAAAAATCCGATTTTTGAGTTAATAATGCAGAAATGTTGTGTTTATCAATATTCACGTAGTCTCCAATTCTCAGTACAATATCTCTATAAGTTCGAGAGAAACAGCACATGTGTCGTTGTTTCGCTGTCATATTTCATTGCAATATTGATAAACACAACATTTCTGCATTATTAACTCAAAATCGGATTTCTTGACTTATGTCGGTGTTTACACAAACCAGCGATATGTGGATTGTGGAGGTAAATAATTATACAGGCAGTATAACATCTTCCGGGTTTTACTAGTTTAGAATAAAACACTTGTTTAAGCTTCACTGTCATATTATCAAATATACTAACCGAAATTGTTCTATCAAATGCACTCTGATGATGAAAAATCTGCCTCTTGAATGCTGCATTTTTAGGCATAAAAATAGTTATTTAAATTATATTACTAAGGGCATAATATTGAATTTAATCTAGAGCGACAACACTATTCTTAGGTTTGGTATGGTCACGTCCAAAAGATGAACAACACCGAACTTGCTCGTGTGCTTCACAATCAGTCTCGTGGAACCCGCCCTCGCGGTAGATCTTAAAGATGGAGAGATGGATGGGAGTCTACTTAGCAGGGGTAGCAGGTCTAAAGGTCTAATAAAATGAAGATGTTATTTAATTCTCATTATTTATTTTATACGTAATGCCTCTCTGAAATCTAGAGTTATGTCATTCTATTCTAAGTTATATAAGATTGAGATGGGAGGACCACCTAAGGAGAGATGCGGCAGCTGACGAAAGAAGTTGAAAGGGGCCAGGGGGGTTTCTCATGACACGTTCTTAATAATATGTTCTTATCTTGCCTTAATCTTAAAAATGTATAAATCAGTACTCGATTATAATCTAATTTTAATCTTTCTCTACATTTATTCACGAAAAATTGTTAATATCAATGTTTAGTTTGAAATTGTCATTAATTGTTTTATAAATAAATATTATAATTCAAATTATTACGAATATAAACCATAGTTTTCATCCACAAATTTGTGGATTAAAACTATGGTTTATATTCGTAATAATTTTATTATGAACTTCCACTCTGTAAACGAAACAACATTAAACTTAATGAAATTATTATTCAATTTATTTAAACTCGAAGATTGCTAAAGTCTGAATCTGATCTTAATTTTACTGTAATCAATTTCATGAGTAGCCCTGCAGGGCTCTATTCGGGCTATAGCCCCATTGAAGATGAATAGTAAGATTAGGTATATTATTTAATTTTAATATCTATTTATGTAGATTCTAGGCAAAATTTATAGTGAAATCGTTTTATTCTACATAAAGTCTGGTTGTATTATTTATATAAATAATTCAAATTTCTATAGATAAATATCTCTTAAATCACATAATATTGTTAAATATTTAATGGTTTTGTCTCTAAAATATAAAGTGATCTCTATTCTAATATACATAAGTTTATTTATAGATTGTGTATTTATAACTCTCTTTTGTCGAATGTTAAGTAGATGTTTAGATCACAAACCACGTGTTTTCAAACTGCACTTCCGGTTGCGTGTTAGATAGTACAGATCTAAACTTTACATAGATATTATTTCGCCAGACTAGTATAAAAGAAATTCTATATGATTTTATCTAAGTTATATGTTCTTTGATTACCATCGTACCATATGGAAAATTTTCAGCATTTCCATGAAATGAGTTTGTTAATTTTATTTTTGATTTTGGCCACATGGGGAGAATGAATGAGGAACGCCTGACGAAGAAAATATACATTGTGGACAGGAATGGAATGAGAGGTCGGGGCCGCCCAAGGAAGGGATGGCACGTCCATGTGAACGGTATTTTGAAAGACGGAAATGTCTGAAGCATGAACAACAGACGAACATGTATAAGACGATGTATGAATGTTGTCGAGGCGATAAATGTATGTCAAGATAGAAGTAAGTGGCGTTCGGTTCTCTCTGCCTACCCCGTAAAGGACATGGCTTAATGGTATGTATGTATGTATATTATATTACGAAAACTTGATAATTCTTCAATGCCAGTATATAAAAGTAATGAGCCTCTTTAGCAATTTGAAAATAAAAATATCAAATTTAAAGTTTCCTTAATTTGGAGTCATTTTGAAATATTTGACAGTTAAAAAAAACTGAGGAGCACTGATCAGATATCCGTGAAATTCTAATGGGATCCAAGCGAGTATTAGATAGGTATACAAATTTTTCAAATTAGTTTCTAATCGACAAAGTAGAATAAACACGCCGGGCATGGCACACAGCATATTAGATACCTACATTTTGATGAATCTCTCATAATACAATCTCAGCATGATACTAGTTGATAATCTGCAATAAAAAGTAACCTTAAAAATAGCGAATTCATAACTCCTCACTAATTGGTAGTTAGGAGTTATAATGAGTAACACTGAGCACTTATACACATATTATATACATACCTACATACTATCTCGTCATATCCATTACTGGGTTAGCAGATAGAACCGAGCGCCATAATCCTCTATTTTAGCACACATTTCTGGATTCCTTTACATTCATGCATCGTCTCATGATCGTCGATTTTTCAAGCTTCTCACAAGTATCCACAACACACAATAATTTGTATATTGATGACTATAAGAATAAACATTTTAACTAATAACTGTGAAAATTATTGCTTCTTTACCAATTAATTTAATCTATTTTAAGTAATTACTTAATTTGAGTATTTTTTATAAATTAAATTTTGTAAAAATGAGTTTTGTAAACTCTTAAATAAACCGATTAAAGCAAAAAAAAAATTTTTTGTTCTATCAATTTTTTCAGTTCTGAAAACAAGAACTATATACTCGACATTTTAATCAATAAATCCTCTGTTGAAAATTGAACCTGGGACACCGGCACACAAACTAATGAATAACCACTTTGATATGGCGGCCGACCATTATTTCTGTAGACCTTGACCTGTAACATTTCAAAGTTTTATAATCTTATTGCGATTTTGTAGGTAATTATTTTTTAAACAAGGAATGAGATAAATTGTACACTCGTAATAAATATGAAGAAAATGTATAAAAAATATGTTGAGTGAAGCATTTCTTTTACACCAATTAAAAAAGTATTTATAAAAGGTATGAAAAGATGTCGACATTGAAAGTTTCAGGTACGTACTTTTGTTTCCATTGTTGAAATATTATTTTTGTCAGACAGGTATTTCTTCTGCCTGGAAACATTAACAAAAATAAATATAGTATTGTATAAATATTGTGTAAAATACAAATGAATTGTTATGACGGTACCTTCATTAATTAATGAGGACATTTCTGTATCGAGATTACGAAAAAATAATGCCACTGTCATCGATATATTAAATTGTTTTGCATGTTCTTCATTTATTCAATGTCGTTGCACCAAAAATATCATAACAAAGTACAATGTTATAAACAATGCAATATAATTTTAAGGTCGCTCTTGTTTTATTTGTGGCATTACGAAACAAAGCAGTCTTTGGTACTTTTCTTAAATGACACATTTTTGTCTATAAAGTGTTCAAATTTAATCCAACTGTCGATTCGTTCATGAGAATTCAATTCTCTGAATGAATCGACATTATTAAGCCAAGATGCGTGTACGAAGGAAAATTTTGTATGGCGTAGTGGACTTTTTGCATGCTAATAACACCAACTAGAGGCCTCGCAGCCTATATATGTTCCCATACATGGATTTACTCAGAATTCGGAGTAGAACATTTTATGTGAGTTTTGTGTGTGTGTATGTTTGTGTGTGTGTTTGTGTGTGTGTGTGTGTGTGTGTGTTTGTGTGTGTGTGTGTGTGTGTGTGTGCGTGCGTGCGTGCGTGCGTTTTGCGTGCGTACGCACGCACGAACGCACGCACGCGTTTTTTTTTATGATTAAATTATGAGATTAACTGCCTATATATCCAATTTATTTTTAAATATCGAAAAAAGCCGAAACACCCCAACTAGATAATTTAATTTTCTATAAAAAATATTAACATTGTATTTGTACCTACATCTCAAATTTTTTTTAACAATTTTTATAAAAATTGAATTTAGTGACGACATTGCTTCATACAATTTGTATGGCAGTCGCCTACACACTATTTATCAAGACGTAATAGTTTGATACTAATCTCCAAACATACATACATACCATCATTCTGTTTTCATATTCTGGGTAGGATCAAAGGACTGACCTCCATACTATCCTATCTTGACAAACAAACCTAGGTACATGTGTTGTATAGAAAACCAAATATTATCTTAAAATATTCAATAATTTGTATTTATGGGTTTATAGTTTGGTACTTATTTTTCAACTATGCGTACTATCGCTATCGGCAGTTGGATCTCATGTGTTACATGCAACTAGTAGTACCTAAGTTAGTATTGTTTGCGTAAGTTATCTATTCTCACACACAGTGTCACCCATTCCGATTATTGTAGTATTTCGTACGCAATCAACTTTAATTTTTACTTCACATAACCCTAAGGGGATATTGTAGGGGGTTATGAATTCGCTATTTTTAAGATTATTTTTTTATTGCAGATAATCAATTAGTCTCATGTTGAGATTGAATTCTGAAAGTTTCATCACAAGGTATGTATGTGCGTGCATGTGCATCGATTATAGACTAAATTACTCAATCGATTATTTTCAAATTTTGCAATTATGTATATTTAATACTTCTTTAGACACCATTAGATTTTGAAGGATATATGATCAGTGCTTTTGGGATATCTGATCAGTGATTTTTTTAACTGTCAATTATTTCAAAATGACTCCAAGCTCTTGAAACTTAAAATTTGATATTTTCTTTTCAAACTGCTAAAAATGCGCATTAAATCGTTATCAAATTTTCATAATAAAATATTTAAACCAAAAATTATATAAAAACTCATTTCATAAAAATGCTGAAAATTTTCCATATAAAATTTGAATACTCTGTGGAGTGACTTGATGATGAGGAGTATAGCATTGGCCACAACCCAATCGTTTTTGTAAGTGTTCATTTATGATAGACCAATACGTAGCGCATCTTCCAAATAAGCAAAAAAAACATAATTTGTCTTCACACATAACCCACAACTTGTGGACTGGAAAAAAGGGCCAAAGTTAAACATAGAATAAAGCATATTTTTTATTATTAAAATTCTCCTTCATGTTTTTTTATAACAACCTTAATATCGTGATCCCTAAGATTAACTTAAATGAAACCTTAACTAAAACATTACTTTGTTTGTGATATAGGATAAAGAATCGTTTAAAAAAAATCGACTAGATACTGGGGTGAATTTGTGATAGCTGCACTTGAAAGTCTATAGGACGTTGACCCCTAGGTATAAAATGTTACTCCACGTGGCTATAGATCTACCCTCGAAATTTACCCTTGCACCGAATGTTGCCTAAGCACTCCTATGATGTTATATCAAGCAGGCGAGGGTAGCCCGCCGAAATATTACAAGGGGCACATGGTAGGAACATGGTAGGGGCGGAACTTGATGGCGAAAGATGTAATATTAAGGCTTGTGAAGGCCTTTGATAACGTCTATGACCTTGGACATACGGCATTTATACGAATATGCACACTAATTACTTTTAATGCACGAAGTTTGAATAAATATCGTATAAGTATACAAAGAAAATATTGTATTACTGCTCCAAAAAATCTCTTAATGATGCATAACGCAAACCTGTAGTTACCTATATTGTTAATATTTTTAATTTGTGTACCTTATTTAGTTTTAATTTTATATCATAGTAGGAACACATATCCTTCTACCTTCTTTTTTTTTCCTCAAAGGTGGTCTGTGGCGGAACAACGCGTGCCCGGTCCCACTAGTATTTTTTTAAGATTGTATTTTTTCCCTTAAGTCCCTAGTATACCCTGGATATACGGATGTACGCAAAAATGCACACTAAATTAGCTTCTAATGTATGAAACACAAGAAAATATTGTATATCACCTGATGATATGTGATATACAACATTTTATCTTGCAAAAATGGTAATATTTAGAGGTTTTTTTTTAAATAGCAAGAAGAGTTATTGAAATATTATAATAATAAAAAACTCAGCCGGCAGATTTTCATATTCTCTATCGAATAAAGTAAAAATATACTTCATAGGCCTTGTAGTTTTTTAGTTACTTACAGTAAAAAAATATAAAAGGGTTTTACTAAAACTAATTTTACAAGAAAAATATTAAACAAATTCAAAATTCAAAAAAATCATGCAATAGATTAAAGATGTATTATACAAACTGTTCCTTATTTCAAAGACGTATCTTTTAGGGTATTAGGGAAATTATTTTCAAAATATAATGTATAGCCTACTATAGCCTCTTAAATAAATAAATAAATGTAAAGAAATTTGAAAAAAAAAATCAAAAATTAGTAAAATAACTTAATCATTAGATGTTCTCTTTCGTTTGTAGTAAATCTACAATGTAGGTCATAGTTTTTTTTAGGGTTTTTACAATAAAGAAATAAAAATGGGTTTTATTAAGACTCATTTTACAAGAAAAGTATTATAACAAATTAAAATTTCTAAAAACTTGATAGAATAAAGACGTCAACATAAAGTGATTATTCCAAAGACGTATCATTTGAGGGTTCTGGTAATACAAAAGGCCATACGATGTAACTTTCGTAAAGAGTCCCATTTTTATTAAAGAAAGGAAGGATGAGGCCGATTTTATTAAACGTACTTAGTATTTTCACAATGCTTAGCACCCCAAAACCGTATTAATAAACAATATGAAATGCTTATGTCGTAAACGTATAATATAACATTGCAGCGCAGTGTATAGAAATATCGAATGCTCGTTGCTCAAGTCGCCCGGCTACCTGCCTTGGAGAACTACTCAGAGAGACGGATCAAGAGAGAGCTATACCGAGTAAACGAGATGCTAATAATATGCGAGTACATATTTTTATAGTGTTGTCAGTTTCGTATATTGTATCTCGTTAAATTATCGTCTCGCGCATTAATTAAATTAAATGTATTCGGTATTCACTTCGACATTGGTTATTAATTTGTCTAATACCTTCTTGCCACTAATATGATGTGTTGAATTTAAATATGGAACAGGGATTGCGGTGTTTTTCTACAAATTTATTTTACGTTAAATTGCCTTGATTGTATTTTATATGATCTTTTTTATATTTATGTATTTGTTTAATATTTATACAATTAAAGATACAAAAAATCTACTTTTTTGCATCTTAATAAAAATATAAGTACAAACATACTTATGTACAACCATTGATTTTTTTCTTAAACTTATACTAAATCGAATATTTTTTTTAATTGGATGTACGCAAACATGAGATTTTTTTTCCTTTCGGGAGTTAAATGATATTTTTATTGACAAACCTTAAAACAATTATTTAAAATTACTTAAAAATAAGTAACAACATAAATTTTTAACTTTTTTCCACTAATTTAAAAATATTAACCACTGACGCGTTTAGTTCAAAGAGCATCTACTGAATGGTGATTGTGAATAACTGGACCTTTTATTTATAAACATAAATTCATTGCTAACAAACCTTTTTACAAAATATAATACATGAAAATATGAGATAATTTATAAAAATTGTCAGTACAAATATAAAAACATGAAACAAGCATATATGAAAATATGTGTTTTTACTTATTTTTAAGTAATTTTATATAATTGATTATGGAATTTCACCAAGAATTAGCAGTCAAAAAAATATAAATTATATACTTACTTAACGAGTCCGAGCACTTCACACTAGGCCCTCCCACTCCAGAATACAGCAACCGCAAGGGCATTGTTATTAACAATCTTCAAGTCCTCTGCGTCGCATCTCATATATAAAATAAATTCTATTCTACTATAAATATATATATATCAATTTGGTGGACTGGCTGTTTTTGCATAACGCATATACCCCAAATGTCATTATTGCAGAAACAGGTTTTGCTATACAATAGCTAATATTATGTTGAAATTATTAAATTAAAGTTTGATTTGTTTTTTGTCAAATAGTATTTTTGCCCAAATATTCTTATTTGCATATAAATAAAGTAGACCTCGTTAGATTGTCATTCTGGATTTGCGCATGTTTTGCGCGGCTATATTCAAGTCATTTTGCATGTCCTTGCATTCGTTCGAAATCCTATGTCAAAATAGGCAATTTTACAGTAGAGCAAAAAACTTTCAATATTACATTTGAAACAGTATAACAAAAGCCTCGCGAGCTGACATGTTTTTTTTATACTATTTTCAAAAGAAAGGATGTTTGAATGTAATATAATAAGAATTATAGAATATCTTTTTGGTTTACACGCCGAGTCACCTAAATTGATTTATGCAAATATACCCTTGCGGTGATTATAATGCCAACATGGCGATGTGTCTGTTTCCGCCATAGCCAGACCTCAAAACGCACGATATAATAAAATCCGAACAATTGTTTTTAAAGATAGTAAATATTATACAAAATTACGGGAAAAATAGTATTATTTTGCGAAACGCCTAAATTAAAAAAAAT
Source organism: Molanna angustata (assembly GCA_963576475.1). Lineage (NCBI taxonomy): Eukaryota > Metazoa > Arthropoda > Insecta > Trichoptera > Molannidae > Molanna > Molanna angustata. The sequence continues at coordinate 28,674,066 of OY754977.1, forward strand.
ACGAAAAATATATAATGGAATATAAATGGTTGGTTGAAATCTGAAATACAATTAGGTATTATATGTCCATGAACAAAATGTGCTAAATAACTACATATTGAACACGGAGAATAGAGTGCTGTTGCTCATGCAGGTCGATAAATTGCAGCATCCAGAGTAATTTGTATTCCTACGGCGCTCACGGTTGAGGGCAGGCGTTTGAGGGCAGGCGTTCTTCCTCGCGGGTGCTCAGGTTCATGGACTTAGAGGCAGGGCGGGTCGCTAGGGCCACGTGTCCACGCGGAGTAGCCGCAAAAATAAGTACACTAGTAATGAACTGGAAGTCCGCACCTTGTGGAGTCTACCGATCATTGTGACTTCCACCAGATGTTGTCGATAAACACTGCACCGAATATATTTTTATTACCTACCTTAAAAGCTTCGCTTCATTTTGTTGTATGAACCGCCGGAGGCGGCCATTTACCGCGCAGCGGTAAAAAGTTGGCTGAAAGCCCTAGCTTAGAAGCTGAGCGTAACGATGCTTCTCAGCTAGTAATGAAATAAAAATAAAATTTAAGTTTTATTCTATGCTGGGATAAAAATCGAATTGAATTAATACGTTGAGAGGCTGAGTAAAAGTTTAAATTTTATATAAATACCTATGCAATCAAGTATCAAGTGAGTATTTGTTTATTTATTTTGTGTTAGTTAATTTAATGAACAGCTAATCGAAGTAAATAAATCCATACTTCTCTGATATTATTGTTATATTTCTTTTATAAAAATATTTTAAAATATCTGTAGGCGTGTGATTGACATGTTGACAAATAAATCCAATAACCACAGGATAAATTTGACTACTTTTATGCAAAAACAAACCATTGAGCGCATAAATATTTTGACGATTTAATTTTACTGAACATTGAAAATTAATATATGTATTAAAAAGATTATTTATTGGCAATGGATTTGTTTCCCTGTGGTATTTTGTAAATATTTCGGATAGAAAATTATATATATATTACTAGCTGACCCAGCAAACGTTGTTTTGCTATGTAAATTATTTCCAGTGAACAATTTGGAATATTTCTAGTGAATAATTTATTGTAAGTAGGGGTCTATTTATGAAAAAGGAGTGGAGCGCTGTGGACGATGACGGCCTATAAAAATAACAAAACACCAACCATTCATTGTATCTACTTCATTAACTTAACTTGCATATTTAAAGTTTGATTTCTAAAACGTTAAATGTAAATTATAAATCTAATGCATATATTTTATCTTAAATTATTACAATTAAAAAAAAATCTATATCAATCTCGAACAGCAATCGAGTGTACGATGTTTTTTGTTAGTCCGTCTTTAGCTAAAATAAATAAACTGGATGGTTTGCCCACGCGAGAACATGCCACATTGTCCGTGTGAAAAACATGGTGTGCCCAAATCTAAGCCACAAACAGACATCAATTGGCCTTGTGACTTATTGATTGTCATTGCGAATGCCAATCTAATTGAAAATTGAACGCGTCTGAATTCAATTGGAAGTTCTATGGTAATCATTGGGAATCGTGGAAGCAATACATTTTCGCCTCTCTATCTTTCGTCAGTGTTTTTCATAAATTTTTTAATGACTGATCGCGTGCCATTGCACAACCGTGGTGGTAAAATAACCGGAGATCCAACTTTCAGTTGTAGATGGTGCGGTGACATTCCTGGCAAATCCAATGAGTTCAAAAATTCTGTTGGATAATTTACAGCTTCGTTGACAGCGCAAACTGTATCGATCGATTTGTATGACACCAAGTCGCCTGCCAACAACTGTTGTTACTTGAAATTTAAATCGTTAACGTCCACAATTTTTTGCTGCCAAAATTACTCTTTCTGCCAGCTACTCATGATTCATGTATTGTGTGTGTACATCGGGAAATATGCTATCGATAAGAGTATTTTGCGAATTAACGATTGTGCAGAAATCGGTCGGCAATTTTATGCATCCAGTATTTTCATGGACAGCAACTTTTCCATCGCCGATATCTAACAATTGTTTTGAGAATGTGTCAGCGCATGGATCTTGAAGTATTTGAACGCGCATGTTTACTTACTTTTAGTTGTACTTATTCATCATTTCTCCACAGTAGCGATGATTTCAAGCAAGCGTTGATCTCATCAGCGTACGTTGAATGTAGAATGACGAGGAGTGTTTGTCTGAAAGGAGTAACTGAGTACCTACCGCCGAATAGTTTGTCATTGTTTTTTATATCTTTAAGTGTACTGTTCAACGCCTCAAGTGCATTCATCCCAGATGATAATCTTGCATTGTTTCAGCACTTTGGCTATGGCAAAATAACCCACACTGCGTCTGGGTTATTTTGAAAATTCATAGGCATCTTAAATACAGAATGAGCTGTTCTGCCTCCATCCCATAAAGTTGCTGCAATGCCAGATGATGAAACAGCCAATGCGATGCCATTATTTTATCGTATTTAGGCGAGAATTATCGAAATGAATATGTTTTGCCAGTTCACCTGGTGCACCCAAAAAAAGAATCCACCTTTTCCAAATCATAAAAAAATAAAAAAAAAATTGTCCGAAAAATAAAAAAAATAAATCTGGAGAGGGCCACCCTTATCACCTAGGGGTATAAAAAATAGCCTACGACCTATGTATTCTCAGACTTACCAAGTACCTAAAAATATTTCATAAAAATCGGTCAAGCCGTTTCGGAGGAGTTCGATAACAAACACTGTGACACGAGATTTTTATATATAAGATATTAAGTACCTATCTAACATTTCCTACCTATCTAACATAAAAATCGGTCAAGCCGTTTCGGAGGAGTTCGATAACAAACACTGTGACACGAGATTTTTATATATAAGATATTAAGTACCTATCTAACATTTCCTACCTATCTAACATAAAAATCGGTCAAGCCGTTTCGGAGGAGTTCGATAACAAACACTGTGACACGAGATTTTTATATATAAGATATTAAGTACCTATCTAACATTTCCTACCTATCTAACATAAAAATCGGTCAAGCCGTTTCGGAGGAGTTCGATAACAAACCCTGTGACACGAGATTTTTATATATAAGATATTAAGTACCTATCTAACATTTCCTACCTATCTAACATAAAAATCGGTCAAGCCGTTTCGGAGGAGTTCGATAACAAACACTGTGACACGAGATTTTTATATATAAGATATTAAGTACCTATCTAACATTTCCTACCTATCTAACATAAAAATCGGTCAAGCCGTTTCGGAGGAGTTCGATAACAAACACTGTGACGCGAGATTTTTATATATAAGATATTAAGTACCTATCTAACATTTCCTACCTATCTAACAAAAATCGGTCAAGCCGTTTCGGAGGAGTTCGATAACAAACACTGTGACACGAGATTTTTATAAATAAGATATTAAGTACCTATCTAACATTTCCTACCTATCTAACATAAAAATCGGTCAAGCCGTTTCGGAGGAGTTCGATAACAAACCCTGTGACACGAGATTTTTATATATTAGATTGGTAATGGAAGTTTAATAATTTTTTCTCAATATCTCGAATCGACTGACTTCATTGAAATGTATTTTCATACATGAAATGTATTTTTACCTACTGATAAATCCGTATTGTTTCAAAACGAGTGGGTTGTAGCCAACACTAAACTCTCCACACTATAGTAATTGTTCATTATTTCTTCTTGAAAAGTTGACAATCTCTAAATGCAATTTTATGAAATACATTTCTATTAGATTCCTAAACAAATATAAGATTCCCAGAAACCAAAAGTTTTCACAATACACCATACACACAAAAACATTGGTATGGAAATCATTGTATGCATTTTCTACATGATACCTGTTGAGAAATTTTAAGTAAAATTGCATTACTAGCAAGATGAGCATGTTTGAGACATTGTATCAATGTTGATGAGGCGATGCATGTGTCAAGATAGAAGGATGTGGTTTTCGGATCTCACTGCCTACCCCTTGAGGAAGATAGCAGTGAAAGTAAAAAAGTACACTTGGCTGTAGAGACACATACAATATCAATATGAAGTTGATCACTCAATTACTTCTGTTACATACATTTTACATACAAATATGAAATATATTTCACATGGATACTGCAGACCATAGATTTTTTTCTTTAAATTTCGACATCCTTGTATTTTTATTGTATCACAATTTCAAACAGTATAAAAATAACCGTGAGAGCATTTTGAAAATTTGGACAGATGAAATTTTTCAGAGAGAAGAAATTAAAGGATATCTATGGAAAACTAATCAGCTTTAAGTCCATGTACTTTACACATATGGTGTTAATGTGAAGGCAATCGGAATTATAGTTTGGGCTGTAGAGGACACAAAATGATAATCCGTACGCCATACGCCGTAAGCCATACATACAAACATGTAACGACGAATCTCACAGTGTGCACTCTCTATAAGATACCCGTTGAGAAATTGATGTAAAAAATACGCTTAAAAATTGTGAAATCATGACTCTCCACTATCCCATAGTGTGGAGAGTAAAAATTCTTTCATAGGTAGGTATACGTTACCTAAAGCGATCAATTATGACTTCCGATATTTGGAAATAGTATTTATTACATATTTTAACAAAACGAAAATAATGTTTGTTTAAATACGTATTTTCTCTTGTAGTTTCGAAATACGATCATTTGTAGTTTTTATCGATGTTTTCAAGTGAGTTTTTTGACTCAAGGGTTTCAAGTTGCTTTGAGAGTGAGTTCGTTTGCCAAATAACGTATTTCGGCAAAAGAAATTGAAATTTGTTCAAATCTCTTTCCTTACGTACGTATGAACCTACTTCAATATATTTTAATAGAGAAAAATACTTTAGACTAAACACAAAATATTTCTTTTTGACATTTTTTGTTATAAAAAAATAACCACATCTCGTTTTTACTGAACGTTAACACATTTTCTAAAGTAAAGAAAATTGATACCCCTCGCATAATATAAAAAAATAATAATTAATATGTTCAACGATAAAATTTTAAAATTATGAATTAAGGTTATAACGAATATACGTGAAATTTTGGCTGAATTGAAGGAGTATCGATTTGTTTTACAAAATACTCTCTGTAATATTGTTGGTGAGGTGTATGTGGCGGAATAAAATCAAATAATTGGTATTTTAACTATGACCACGAGTCATGTAAATTGTAAAAAAAAATATTTAGTTGGGTTGTAGGGAATTTAAAAATAAATACATAAATTAAACCTGGTGATACGTCGGATTTTTGCCAAGTTTCTCCGGAACGTTGCGTCGGTGAAAGCGGCACTCGGAGTGGTCGATGGGGCTCTTGTTGAGGAATCTGACGGCCATGAGTCGTATCCACAGGGTTATTACTCTGTGGTCGGACCCATTGAGATGAACGTACCCATTGAATGTGTATAGCTCGTACCTATGTAAGGTAGACGCGTCAGTTCTCTTCTACCGGTGGCGAGAATATTGACGTCGTGACGCGTCAAGATTTACAGATCTACAGATTTATTGTTTTTGATTGCGATCGAAAGTAAATTATTCGTGAGAGCAAGTGTTTCTATTTAAGGGAGAGACTGCTGCCAACTAATCTATTATTTCAATTTTATATTGCATCATTACTACATAACGTATCATTTTGAAAAAAATAACAGATAGTTTGAATATTAACCTTTAACCGCCGTCCTACCCGTCTCACAGACACCGTGTTTTGATTTTGTGAAATAATATTATTACCCTCCCGAACCCTTACCTGCCGTTCACAGTACCTTCCTAGTTTATATCAATCTATCGATCAGTTGTTGTTGCGCTCGCGCAGAGTTTTCTGTATTCTAGTGGTACGCTGTTGCCGTCTCTCAGACGTCAGGTCAGTATTTACGATATTTATTTGATACGTCTATTAGTCGTCACATCGTTGATTGAGTTTTTACTGCTATAGTGTCTTACAGACGTCTCAACGGTGACAAAGTTATGATCTATTTTAGTTATTTTATTTTTCAGAATGTCTTTTAATAAACAAACCACCAACAAGAGGAAATCATCTGCAAGTGAATATACATACGATCGTCTTCAAAGAAATCGAAAAAATCCGATGAAAATTATAGTGAAGAAGAACATAGCGCATCTTTATATGGTTTTACTAAAGACAGTACGATGGTGTCATACGTACCCAAACCGAAGAAAGCCGTCATCCTTATTTCATATTATACACCATAGGAAGGAAATGGATAGTGAAACTCGGAAGCCAGAAATAATCTTGGACTATAATAGAACAAAAGATGGCGTAGATTGAGGTCAATAAAAAATGTTCAAATTATAGCTCATCTCGTCGTACTCAATTTTTTTTTAATGCCCGAAATTTTTTTATATACTACATGGGGCTTGCGAAAATACGAAAAATAACCAGGAGCAGCATTCTTTTGTCATTAGCCAGATCATTAGTACTAACTCAGATGCAGTATCGAGTATATAATGAAAGATTATCACGTGAAATACGCATGACAATAGAAAGAGTTCCAGGCCCTCATGATTTACCTACACGTTCTAGCTCATCAGAAGTTCAGAACCTGAATGTAAGGAAAACTTGTGAAGTATGTCCAAGCCATCTAAAAAGACGCACAAGATTCACCTGCCAATTTTGTTCAAATCCAATGTGTCTTACTTGCTGTAATCAACTATGTAATGAATGTAAACGTAACCATTAGATTGCTTATGGTAAATGACTGTATTTTTTATTTGATGTTTTTTTCATTTTAAAGTTAATTCATTTTAATAACATAGTCCATATAGAAGAGATATAAATATTTTTTTCCTTAATTTTAAAATGAATTTTGCCTAGAAAGGACCAAATATGTTATCGTAATAATTCGTTAATGATTTTTCTGATCTTGTAATAAATATTGATTAAATAATTATATACATTTTTTATTTAAACATTTCCTTTTAATTCAGGTTTAGATAAGGTCCTTATTTGATATTATTATAATTATAGTATAAAATATGTATATATAGTACTTTTTATACTAAATTCAAAGTATACGTCTTCCAGACGTCACCTCAGCGTTTAAATCATAGATAAGGTAGGACATCTGCTAAAGGTTAATAAAGAAAAATATACCTTAACTTTTTAATTATGCTCTTTATGTATTTTTGTAGAAAAATAATAAGCATACTCCGATATTTGACATTTACCTTATATTTCTAAAAAAAAAATAAGGTGTATAGCAATATATATTTATTTAAATCAAAGAAGACAAAAATATCTGAAAAAATATGACTTGAGATTTTTATTGATGATTCAGGTTTAGAACAGAAATTAAAAAAAATATTTCGTAATGACGCTGAATGGAAAATAAATGTTATAGGTTTCTTTAGTATTAATGCAAATGTCACAACATATTTTTCCAGATATTTTTGTTTTCTTTACTTATGTACCTACTTACTTACTTTTTGTACGCCTACGGCTTTTCCTGCGCCTTTGGCTGCGTCATTGAGTATTTCCCTTCTACACTATTGGCTCCCGTTCGACCAGCCACTTCACAGCTTCTGGAGTCGCCCTATGGATGTCCATACTTTGTTTTCTTTAATTTAAACCAAGTAAATTGCTCTACGCCATAGATTTAAAAAAAAAACAGATAATAGTTGAAAATCGGGGTATGCCATTATTTTTCTACGAGAATTAATACAGAACATTCATTACCAAAAAGTTAAGGAATTTTATTTATTAATATCCAAAAAAAATCAAAGTTTTTTTTTCAAAACGATTTGATTAGTAATAATGATGGTATATCAAATTGAAAAATAGGTAAATTGGTAGCTGTCGCCCCCACCGTTCACCGTTGTTTGTAAAACATTTTTTTTTACTTAGAGCCTGTCCAGGTAAGGCGTTTTGCGCGCGAGCCCACTCGCGCGCTTCAATTTCTATTGGGTCCAGATACCGCGTTTTACGTGCATTCTACGCTGGGAGGGATTAGAATGCCAGTTATATACTCCGTTGGCAAGATAAAATGTTGATTTATTTAGTACCTATTGTGATGGTATTTTCTTTTTCATATTATTTACTACAAAACAACTGGAAATGTATTCACTACACTACGTATGTAGTCTAATAAATTATATTATTAAATAAACTATTCTTTACTTACGTACTAAAGTTTTTTTATTTACTTCGGAATTACCGGCTTCACAAAAAATTCGACTAATTATTCCCAGATCCTACGTTTTATTAGTATATTGGAATAGTCTGTTGATTCCATATCTCATATGGCTACTATTTTTTCAACTTCGTCAATTAAAAGTTCCGTATCAAAGTTATTACGCTCCATTTCAAACCAAATACCTCCACTCGCCACGTACTCGCGCGTAATACTGGACGCAGCAATAGCGCCCGAGTATCTCGACTCGCGAGTCGAGAGTCGCGCTCATTGCACGTGTCGAGAGTGAGAAAACGCGCGGCAGCATCTGGACGGGATGTATGTAGCTCTAGTATCTCGGGAACGCGCGAGTGTCTACGCGCGAGTAGACTCGCGCGCAAAACGCCTTATCTGAACATGCTCTAAGGTACATATATACATAGATATTCGATGTGACACCATATTGACTTTATTTTCGAGTGTGATGAGAACTACTCGACCCGTCTCTATATATTATTTCACATTCAACCCTTGAAGCGTGTTCCTTTGAGTTTGTGGAAGGTGATTGACGTCTCAGCGATTGGGCCGTTTTAAAGACATCACTGTTTCCGCTTTGTGGTCCTCGGGGTCTAAACCAATAAGATCTTACCATTGCAGAAACTCCACCCCACATGTGTTATTGTGTTGTAGAGTTTGTGAACAATAAAATGTGTAATGAGAAGAATATATATTGTTTAAATTTTTTTATTGCATATACGCAAACATTGGATTTTTTCCTTTTCGGGAGTCAAATAATGCTTATTTTTACTGACAAACTTTTCTAACATCTCAATAGAGACGAAGTTGGGATATTGTAAAAGAACCAGGAACTCGCGGGGCTTACGACCTGTAATCAGCTGGTTTACGTGATCACTTTATGCGCTTGCGCAACTTTCACCAATTATGCCTTCTTATTGAGTTCCCTTATCAATGTAATTTTAGAAAGTTCTATATATTTGAATATTTAGTTTGTAACAATTCACCTGAAAATAAGGAACTAAGTATACTATTGCCATCTATGAAGTAACGGAAAAGTCTTTTTTTGTAAGGCCATCTATTGAGAAATTAGTTTATTTGTAAACAATGAAAGCAACAGTCCTTATAAATGAGATGACAGTGTCTCGCACAGATGTCACCTCTGAACTGCGTCAGAAATATTACTAATTACATAAAATAAATAGAAATATCAGAAAATACTTGTACCGATGTGTATGTAAATCGAATATTTTTTTAATTGCATATACCTACCCAAACATTGGAACACTTGCGTGATGGCCTCATCGGAAATCAGATCATCAGTGTTGGTGATGATAAATTATCCATTAAAAAAAATAATATATTTACTTCCTTAATAAATAATATAAACTCATTGCTGAACGTTATATTTTTGCCTGTTGTATTTTCGATAACCCGGCTCTTACGGGACATCCGAAAACCATGATAATATAAAGAGTTGAAAACTTCCTTGCAGCCTGCGCAAGTGGCGAGTTTATTGCCGCATGGCAATCTCTTCCAACTAACCAGTGTTAACAGCCCAGAGAAGCAAAATTTGCGTGAGAAATGAATTTAAATAAATTTCTCCTCTGCTGGGAATCGAACCCTGGACGCCCGCACAGAAACCGAACGGTTTACCAACTGTGCCACGGCGGTCGGTCTATTTGCTATAGTATTGTATCTACAGGTTTTCATTTTGAATTTATTTTTTTTATACTGCATTTGATGTAAAATATTGTGATTAATTAACACAAAAATGTGTTTACCAAGGGTACAATCATATTTTTGAGTTGACCCCAACTCATTACTTTTTATTGGCAAACGAAAAACCAGTTTTATTAACTTAATATGACAGTTCCTACGGCAATTAACATAAAACTATGAAATGGCTTTTAGCCGTTTTAACTATTGTATACTCATTCCGGCATTTTGTGTTCTAAAAACTAGTTTTTTTAACTAACCCAAATCAACCATTTGTATTCTCAACTCGATATTTAGGTAGTTTACATAAAAACGATGGTCTAATTTGCGCTCTGTGTTAGCAAGGAATGCCAATCAAGGTGATTAACAGAAAACCTACAGAAAAAAAAACGTAATGAAAATTCTGCAATATATTTTTTAAAGCTTTTGAATTCTGACTTCGCTGAGAAAATGAATAAGTATTTAAAATTTTCATGATTCAAGAAAAACGAGAAATTGGAATAATTTATTAGAAAAAAAACTAACATTGAAATAATAATAAAAAAATAATAAAATTAAATCTGTAAGTACCTAAAAATTCCAATATATTTTTTGGCTTAAATATTGCATATAGCAGAACAATTTTATATTTTACACTTTACATACTTTGTGTCCAGCAACATGTGTGAGATCCTTTTAAATAATTCGTGTATCCCCACATACCAGTTTCGACTCACCTAAAATGGTACTGAAATCAGAACGGGTGGTAAACCTAATTGCTTAACTATTTGAACACGGCTCAAACGGGACAACCTTGCAACAAGTACATATATGTACATACTCATACATACTCTAAATTAAGCATAAATGCTTGTGCTATAGGTGTACGAAATCGGTCGTAGCACGATTCGAACTCGCAACAAATGGATTACTTACTAACCTAGTATGCTAACCGCTCTGCTACCACCGTTATAAATAAATATAATACATCTGGCAATATAATATCTCGAATAGCAATGTCGTTTGTCACTCATTCTGATTGCTGCCTTTTTAGGTGAGACGAACTGGTGTGTGGGTATACACACATGTGTATACCCACATACACATAAGGTAATGCACACCCGTACATCTGTCGCTGGTTACTCCACATTGTGTGGTATGAAATTAAATTAATTTATATTATTCCATTATTTTTTGCAAAATTCATTGACAATCCAAAAATATCTATTGTACAATAAATTGTGTTACTATTTGTAATTCTGTCACATGTGTTTATGAAGGTAGGTTAGTATTGTTTTCATGTATATTATACCTAACTGTCTAATATCTAAATATCTATTGTACAATAAATTGTGTTACTATTTGTAATTCTGTCACATGTGTTTATGAAGGTAGGTTAGTATTGTTTTCATGTATATTATACCTACCTAACTGTCTAATATCTAAATATCTATTGTACAATAAATTGTGTTACTATTTGTAATTCTGTCACATGTGTTTATGAAGGTAGGTTAGTATTGTTTTCATGTATATTATACCTAACTGTCTAATATCTAAATATCTATTGTACAATAAATTGTGTTACTATTTGTAATTCTGTCACATGTGTTTATGAAGGTAGGTTAGTATTGTTTTCATGTATATTATACCTACCTAACTGTCTAATATCTAAATATCTATTGTACAATAAATTGTGTTACTATTTGTAATTCTGTCACATGTGTTTATGAAGGTAGGTTAGTATTGTTTTCATGTATATTATACCTAACTGTCTAATATCTAAATATATATTGTACAATAAATTGTGTTACTATTTGTAATTCTGTCACATGTGTTTATGAAGGTAGGTTAGTATTGTTTTCATGTATATTATACCTACCTAACTGTCTAATATCTAAATATCTATTGTACAATAAATTGTGTTACTATTTGTAATTCTGTCACATGTGTTTATGAAGGTAGGTTAGTATTGTTTTCATGTATATTATACCTAAATGTCTAATATCTAAATATCTATTGTACAATAAATTGTGTTACTATTTGTAATTCTGTCACATGTGTTTATGAAGGTAGGTTAGTATTGTTTTCATGTATATTATACCTACCTAACTGTCTAATATCTAAATATCTATTGTACAATAAATTGTGTTACTATTTGTAATTCTGTCACATGTGTTTATGAAGGTAGGTTAGTATTGTTTTCATGTATATTATACCTAACTGTCTAATATCTAAATATCTATTGTACAATAAATTGTGTTACTATTTGTAATTCTGTCACATGTGTTTATGAAGGTAGGTTAGTATTGTTTTCATGTATATTATACCTACCTAACTGTCTAATATCTAAATATCTATTGTACAATAAATTGTGTTACTATTTGTAATTCTGTCACATGTGTTTATGAAGGTAGGTTAGTATTGTTTTCATGTATATTATACCTAACTGTCTAATATCTAAATATCTATTGTACAATAAATTGTGTTACTATTTGTAATTCTGTCACATGTGTTTATGAAGGTAGGTTAGTATTGTTTTCATGTATATTATACCTACCTAACTGTCTAATATCTAAATATCTATTGTACAATAAATTGTGTTACTATTTGTAATTCTGTCACATGTGTTTATGAAGGTAGGTTAGTATTGTTTTCATGTATATTATACCTAACTGTCTAATATCTAAATATCTATTGTACAATAAATTGTGTTACTATTTGTAATTCTGTCACATGTGTTTATGAAGGTAGGTTAGTATTGTTTTCATGTATATTATACCTACCTAACTGTCTAATATCTAAATATCTATTGTACAATAAATTGTGTTACTATTTGTAATTCTGTCACATGTGTTAATGAAGGTAGGTTAGTATTGTTTTCATGTATATTATACCTAACTGTCTAATATCTAAATATCTATTGTACAATAAATTGTGTTACTATTTGTAATTCTGTCACATGTGTTTATGAAGGTAGGTTAGTATTGTTTTCATGTATATTATACCTACCTAACTGTCTAATATCTAAATATCTATTGTACAATAAATTGTGTTACTATTTGTAATTCTGTCACATGTGTTTATGAAGGTAGGTTAGTATTGTTTTCATGTATATTATACCTAACTGTCTAATATCTAAATATCTATTGTACAATAAATTGTGTTACAATTTGTAATTCTGTCACATGTGTTTATGAAGGTAGATTAGTATTGTTTTCATGTATATTTTACCTACCTAACTGTCTAATATCTAAATATCTATTGTACAATAAATTGTGTTACTATTTGTAATTCTGTCACATGTGTTTATGAAGGTAGGTTAGTATTGTTTTCATGTATATTATACCTAACTGTCTAATATCTAAATATCTATTGTACAATAAATTGTGTTACTATTTGTAATTCTGTCACATGTGTTTATGAAGGTAGGTTAGTATTGTTTTCATGTATATTATACCTACCTAACTGTCTAATATCTAAATATCTATTGTACAATAAATTGTGTTACTATTTGTAATTCTGTCACATGTGTTTATGAAGGTAGGTTAGTATTGTTTTCATGTATATTATACCTAACTGTCTAATATCTAAATATCTATTGTACAATAAATTGTGTTACTATTTGTAATTCTGTCACATGTGTTTATGAAGGTAGGTTAGTATTGTTTTCATGTATATTATACCTACCTAACTGTCTAATATCTAAATATCTATTGTACAATAAATTGTGTTACTATTTGTAATTCTGTCACATGTGTTAATGAAGGTAGGTTAGTATTGTTTTCATGTATATTATACCTAACTGTCTAATATCTAAATATCTATTGTACAATAAATTGTGTTACTATTTGTAATTCTGTCACATGTGTTTATGAAGGTAGGTTAGTATTGTTTTCATGTATATTATACCTACCTAACTGTCTAATATCTAAATATCTATTGTACAATAAATTGTGTTACTATTTGTAATTCTGTCACATGTGTTTATGAAGGTAGGTTAGTATTGTTTTCATGTATATTATACCTAACTGTCTAATATCTAAATATCTATTGTACAATAAATTGTGTTACTATTTGTAATTCTGTCACATGTGTTTATGAAGGTAGGTTAGTATTGTTTTCATGTATATTATACCTAACTGTCTAATATCTAAATATCTATTGTACAATAAATTGTGTTACTATTTGTAATTCTGTCACATGTGTTTATGAAGGTAGGTTAGTATTGTTTTCATGTATATTATACCTAACTGTCTAATATCTAAATATCTATTGTACAATAAATTGTGTTACTATTTGTAATTCTGTCACATGTGTTTATGAAGGTAGGTTAGTATTGTTTTCATGTATATTATACCTACCTAACTGTCTAATATCTAAATATCTATTGTACAATAAATTGTGTTACTATTTGTAATTCTGTCACATGTGTTTATGAAGGTAGGTTAGTATTGTTTTCATGTATATTATACCTAACTGTCTAATATCTAAATATCTATTGTACAATAAATTGTGTTACTATTTGTAATTCTGTCACATGTGTTTATGAAGGTAGGTTAGTATTGTTTTCATGTATATTATACCTAACTGTCTAATATCTAAATATCTATTGTACAATAAATTGTGTTACTATTTGTAATTCTGTCACATGTGTTTATGAAGGTAGGTTAGTATTGTTTTCATGTATATTATACCTAACTGTTTAATATCTAAATATCTATTGTACAATAAATTGTGTTACTATTTGTAATTCTGTCACATGTGTTTATGAAGGTAGGTTAGTATTGTTTTCATGTATATTATACCTAACTGTCTAATATCTAAATATCTATTGTACAATAAATTGTGTTACTATTTGTAATTCTGTCACATGTGTTTATGAAGGTAGGTTAGTATTGTTTTCATGTATATTTTATTTTATTTATTTTATTTTATTTTATTTTATTTTACAAAGGACAGCACACAGTACATGCATACAATTATTATAAATTAAATAAATAAAAATACAGAAATAACATGTACCTCTTACGTACTATACCTAATATCAAAATAATACATCAAAAAAGTGTGAATTAGTGGGGTGCGCGTATGAGAGAAGAGTAATACATGTGTGTGTGAAAGAGATATCTAGAAAGAGTGTGAGTGTGTGGGTATGTATGTATGTGTGTGTGAGAGAGAGGGTGTGCATGTGTATACATGATAGACGAACATATATTGACAGATTCATGAGTTGAGAAGAATAAGATAATATATTGCTGAGGGTGGTTGGGAAAAATAAAATTAATCTGTAAATAATTGTTATAATGTCACGACGTTAGATATAAGTTTATTTTTGAAGGTTATATGTGAATCAAAAAATATGTCTAAGTCGGCATGCTTTTCATAAGAGTTAAATAAGTTTATCATTCTGTTAATTGGAGCGTTTTTGGAAGCATTTGTTTTACAAATATTGGAGAAGAAAAGTGACGTATGTCTTGTCCGGCGAGTAGAAGTATTAAATTTGATATTGGTAAGAATTTCATGGCATTCTATGTTTCCATTTAGTATACTGTGAAGGAACATAAGGTCTGAAATTGTGCGTCGCGTGGTCAAAGAAGTTAGTATATATTATACCTAACTGTCTAATATCTAAATATCTATTGTACAATAAATTGTGTTACTATTTGTAATTCTGTCACATGTGTTTATGAAGGTAGGTTAGTATTGTTTTCATGTATATTATACCTACCTAACTGTCTAATATCTAAATATCTATTGTACAATAAATTGTGTTACTATTTGTAATTCTGTCACATGTGTTTATGAAGGTAGGTTAGTATTGTTTTCATGTATATTATACCTAACTGTCTAATATCTAAATATCTATTGTACAATAAATTGTGTTACTATTTGTAATTCTGTCACATGTGTTTATGAAGGTAGGTTAGTATTGTTTTCATGTATATTATACCTAACTGTCTAATATCTAAAAAAAACTTTGTGTAACTTTGGTCTCTGGGTGTGTTTTTCAGGTTTGTTTTTGAAAATTGGTATAATCTTTTTTATTGAACGTTGTATTCTTTCTAGTGGTCCTAAAATAATGGTTTTTGTCATTCTTCTTCCCCAGTTTATAAATTCCATATTCTAATGGTGTTAGTACATGTCCAAAGTAAATTTTTTATTGAACGTTGTATTCTCTCTAGTGGTCCTAAAAGAATGGTTTTTGCCATTCTTCTTCCCCAGTCTATAAATTCCATATTCCAATGGTGTTAATACAAGTCCAAAGTAAATTTTTTATTGAACGTTGTATTCTCTCTAGTGGTCCTAAAAGAATGGTTTTTGCCATTCTTCTTCCCCAGTCTATAAATTCCATATTCCAATGGTGTTAATACAAGTCCAAAGTAAATTTTTTATTGAACGTTGTATTCTCTCTAGTGGTCCTAAAAGAATGGTTTTTGCCATTCTTCTTCCCCAGTCTATAAATTCCATATTCCAATGGTGTTAATACAAGTCCAAAGTAAATTTTTTATTGAACGTTGTATTCTCTCTAGTGGTCCTAAAATAATTGTTTTTGCCATTCTTCTTCCCCAGGCTATAAATTCTATATTCCAATGGTGTTTGTACAAGTCCAAAGTAATTTTTTTATTGAACGTTGTATTCTCTCTAGTGGTCCTAAAATAATTGTTTTTGCCATTCTTCTTCCCCAGTCTATAAATTCTATATTCCAATGGTGTTTGTACAAGTCCAAAGTATTTTTTTATTGAACGTTGTATTCTCTCTAGTGGTCCTAAAAGAATGGTTTTTGCCATTCTTCTTCCCCAGTCTATAAATTCCATATTCCAATGGTGTTAATACAAGTCCAAAGTAAATTTTTTATTGAACGTTGTATTCTCTCTAGTGGTCCTAAAATAATTGTTTTTGCCATTCTTCTTCCCCAGTCTATAAATTCTATATTCCAATGGTGTTTGTACAAGTCCAAAGTAATTTTTTTATTGAACGTTGTATTCTCTCTAGTGGTCCTAAAATAATTGTTTTTGCCATTCTTCTTCCCCAGTCTATAAATTCCATATTCCAATGGTGTTAGTACAAGTTCAAAGTATTTTTTTATTGAACGTTGTATTCTCTCTAGTGGTCCTAAAATAATTGTTTTTGCCATTCTTCTTCCCCAGTCTATAAATTCCATATTCCAATGGTGTTAATACAAGTCCAAAGTAAATTTTTTATTGAACGTTGTATTCTCTCTAGTGGTCCTAAAATAATTGTTTTTGCCATTCTTCTTCCCCAGTCTATAAATTCTATATTCCAATGGTGTTTGTACAAGTCCAAAGTAATTTTTTTATTGAACGTTGTATTCTCTCTAGTGGTCCTAAAATAATTGTTTTTGCCATTCTTCTTCCCCAGTCTATAAATTCCATATTCCAATGGTGTTAGTACAAGTTCAAAGTATTTTTTTATTGAACGTTGTATTCTCTCTAGTGGTCCTAAAATAATTGTTTTTGCCATTCTTCTTCCCCAGTCTATAAATTCCATATTCCAATGGTGTTAGTACAAGTTCAAAGTATTTTTTTATTGAACGTTGTATTCTCTCTAGTGGTCCTAAAATAATTGTTTTTGCCATTCTTCTTCCCCAGTCTATAAATTCCATATTCCAATGGTGTTAGTACAAGTTCAAAGTAAATTTTTTATTGAACGTTGTATTCTCTCTAGTGGTCCTAAAATAATTGTTTTTGCCATTCTTCTTCCCCAGTCTATAAATTCTATATTCCAATGGTGTTTGTACAATTCTAAAGTAATTTTTTTATTGAACGTTGTATTCTCTCTATTGGTCCTAAAATAATTGTTTTCGCAAGTATATTTTTCGTAGTATGTTGGTTTCCAATATATCTCGTAGCACTCTAAGAACGTAATATTTTTCTTCATTTAGGTATTTGTTTGGTGTTCTGTATGTTCTGTTAGTGTAAACTTTCGTCAGTAATTAAATAATTTCATTCCGAAATATACCTATGTACTTAAAGACTCTTTTCAGTCGTGGACTTTGGCAGTCCATCAAAGTTCCGTAGTTATATATTGCTATTTTCAGGCCATGTGATTGTGTTCTCGTGGTAATGCTGAATTTCATATACCTACTCTGTCTAGTAAGTATTTTACTACTACCACCACCACCCGCTCTGCATATGGGACAGTTAGATCTCACGTGTTACATGCAAGTAGTAATAATGAACTAGGATTACTTGTATAGAGCAGTTATTGGGCTACCCTCCCCTCAAGAGCTTTTTAAATTGACATTATAGACGATATTAATTTTTTTACATAAAATATTATATCTTAATAGAAAATAGATATTTTTGACACCTCTCGTAGATACGAGAAAAATAGGTTTTTTGTAAATGTTAATGAATTTCTGACTTTCAAAGTTTATAACGATTCGATGTCGTCGTAAATATAAAAAAAACTAGTCTTAGCATATTATTTTTCTCGACAAAAAATAATCGTATTTACTCAGCTTCGAAAAATATTTCGTTCCAGCGTTTGTTTGATTTTAAACTCTGACAAACAATTATTTTGTGAAATTTTTATGTTGTGTGTCTAATGAACAGATAAATGTGATGTACTTTTATAATATGACCATACAATAAATAAATTACTTGGGTAAATATAAGTATTCATCAAATATGGGAACGTATGTGGAACGTATTGTTTTCTAGTAATCAAATCAGAACGGGTGGTGGAGTAGGAAGCACATCAGCAAATAGTTTTTTAGACTTTTATTTATAATTTTTGCTGTAAATATTAAATAATGAAGTAGTATAAAGATTGAAACATAATTTAAAAAATAAAGATAAATGAAACATTAATATTTTCTGATTCATCTGAATCAAAAGCGATAAAATATATTTATAAAATGTGTACATATATAATGTCTGACTGTAGGCTTCAAATTTGAAATAAGCAGATCACAAACAAAAATAAGAAATAGTTTTCAATAGTAACACTATGTATTAAACTAGAGTTTGTAAAAAGCAAAAAAGGATTTAAAAAGGATCATTGTATTACAGCCTCCAATATCCATAGTAGACAAATCATCATTTAATTTTCTTTCTCAGATCTCATACATACATACATATATCTCAGATCTCCTTCAGTTTTATTATTGAACAACCGTTTTATAAAGAGACTATGAATTTAATTTTAATGTAACATGCAATTTACCTTTTGAGACATGTATTCAATGATCTTAGTTCTAAAATGGAGACAATGAAATATGAAAAAAGGAATAAACTGGCTTCAGAGAAGGTGTTAGTGTCCCCGTCGCTGGAATTGGTGCGAAAAGTACAAAGTAGAGATAAGACATTTCTAGAAGAGCCCTACATGCAACAGCGGAGAGATGGCTGAAGAAAGAAGAATAAATTATTAATGGATCTACCTACTAGGCCGACTAATATTTCTCTAATAACAATAATACCTACTTCTTGGCTGTACAACCTCAAATACGCTATCAAATTGTGATATTTTAAATAATTTGCGAATGTTTAGTTGAGGTCTGGCACAGCAACTAGATAATCTTCTTCTTCTTCGTTTTCTCCATGCTGAGGGTCGTGATCTATGGGGCCGCCAATGGACAGAACGAGTCGCCTACAGTCCTCTCTGCCCTCCGCAGCTCACACTGCCGAATAAAGGTCATTCTCGGTCATATCCTTAATTTGATCACACCATCGCGCAGGAGATCTGCCTCTGCTTCTTTTGCCTGGTACACTTCCTGTGATAATATTTTTTTTCTCTCACACAATTTTTGAGCTTTTTCGGTCACATCGCCAAGCTCTCTCCTGGCGATGTGACCAAAAAAGCTCAATACCCGGCGGATGTATACTGTAGACGGTCTTTCTCTTTGAGCTCTTTAAGTATCGAGTCATTCGTTCTTCTTGCAGTACATGAAATCCTCAGCTTGCGACGCCAACACCACATTTCAAATTCGTCAATCCTGGCACGATCACGGGACATCAATGACCAGGTTTCGGCTACATATAGGGATATGAGAGTTCTGACGAATTAATTTAGGTCGAGTTGGAAATATCTCGATATTTCCAGATCTTGTTCAGACGTGTTGAAGCATTTTTAGCCATGGCTATTCGTCTTTTTATTTCCTTCTCGCACCCACCCTCGGCACTGATTTGAGAACCTAGACTCGATAATAACCTTGTGATATTAATAATAACTTGCAATATGGGAGGTTCGACATAAGAGGATTACGCGCAGTCTCCTACCTTTCTCTATTGGGAACGTTATAAGACTCACTAGTCCTGTTCATCCACAAAGCGGCTTCTCGTTGGACAACACAAAGTCTACCATATTTCCTACCTATGCTACAACCGAACATCAACTGAGGGGCTCGCCTGGCAACATCCACGTACGCATATTTAAAAAAAAGGATTGTATTTGAAGTTTTCAGTTTCATGATGCAATCAAAACACAACATTAACATATTTTGTACATTTTCGTGGTAACGATTTATTGTAAAAAATATAGAAATTGCCAGGTTTTCGAAACGTTACAATGAAGGTGAAGACAGATTATTCTTAAGTCAAATTTATTAATCTCGAACGTACTAATTGTAAATACAGCGCGCATGCTCAGAAAATGTTGGTTTAATGCTTTTTCCCAATTCAGTATCACTCGATGATGGGTGTTCGGCGTACTTACATAAAAACGTAGAAGAAGATGTTTTTAATGATTTACAAATTCGAAGGAGTCGATTCAAAAATATTTATGTGACAGATATACGAGACCGAGATATGCGACTGAGATTTGCGACAGTTAAATTGTTTCGACTGTACCCATATTATACTTAATATAATGTATTATATGGTTTTTGTTCCAGCTTTAATTGATAAAATTATATTATGTTTCATTTCTATGACGAAATGTATGACTAATTAGTTAGAAAGTGTCAGTACGATATTTTTAAATGCTTACCCATGTTTCCAAATCAGTACTTCGATGTATTGAGTTTTATTTCTTCTTTCTGTGCCGCCATGTCAGTAGTCTTCATTTTTAAGGAACTTTTTCGAAAACTTACATATTTCTGAAACCTTTCAGAAACAATTGCTCCACAGTTTCCGGTCTAAGCCATAGCATCTGCTTCTAATAGCATTCTCTACCTTTTCATTTTATTATGTATTTTCTTACCGTAAATATCTTCTCAAATTTACTTATTTCGTTGTGACTCAGTTTGCAGAGTTTTTTCTTTTTTTATTATAACGTCTTTCTGGCAATCCGTTGAGTTTTGGTGAAATTTCACTGTTTTCAATTGCAGTAGATTTGTCGCAATAAGCAGTCGTTTCTCAGTCGTTTGTGTCTAATATAGCTTTAACTGGCGTTGCGTTGGTTCCATATTTTACCAAACAATGAACCCTCACAAATCCCCATGTCCCTTATGCGTCACATCTTAAGATTTATTTTTAATGAGCGTGTAGGCGAAAGGATCTCGTTCGGACATTTTATTATGAATCTTTCATAGCTAGATAGGTACGATTCTTTTGTTTATTCAACTACCAATAATAAATTATTTCTGCCCCTGAACTATGTTGGGTAGCCCACGCCTGGATGTAGTTCGCAGAAAATTAACACAAGCGTAAACAAAATCTCACCTATAGCTTCCAGCTACAGGCAGACAGAAGACACATAACCATTTATTAAGCTTTAAAGTTATTTTTCACGGTGTTTCCACTAACCAATGTCTGTCAATGGAAGGCGTAATTTATAAAAGTCTTCACTAAAAAAATTCGAGTACTTATAATAGCAATGTTCAAATATTCTCAACACTTTGAATGCTATCTCCGAAAGCCACTACTCTTCGGGGTTTCAATTTTTCAATCGTTGTTTAATTTGCTGTGTTATCATTAGCAATAAACCAGCCTTTATACGACTTTAGAATAAGTACAAATTTGTATGGTACAACTATTATGTAAGTAATCGAATATATTTTTATTATTGCATATGCGCAAACATTGGATTTTTTTCCCTGTCGGGAGTCAAAGATATTTTTTAACAGATTTTTAATTATCTCAATAGAGACGAAGTTGGAATATTTATTGTAGGAGAACCGGGAAATCAAGGCACCTACAGGGCTTACGACCTGTCATCGGCTGGTTTACGTGATCACTTTATGCGCTTGCGCAACGTTCACCAATTATGCCTTTTTGACAAAAATGACCTTATAAGTCTGGCGCAATTCAGGGGTGACTTCTATGCGAAAAATGCATTGTCACCTCACATATAAGAATTGTAGCTTTCATTATTTACAAAATACCAATTCTCTCAATAGATGGCGTTACAACAAAATTAATTTCTTTCAGTCTGCCTTTTCTACCTTTCTTCTGATATTTGGAGGGCCAATACCTATTATCGGGTATATCTTACTACCTATATCAATTTAGTTTTATTTATTTTATTTGTTAATACTTTTTGTACCAAACATCAAATATGTAATATTTACATTTAATTGGAAAACATTTATATTTAAAAGATTATGTGCACAATGTTGTGTAATATATTATGTGAATTAACCAATAAATAAAAATTAAATTTTAATGACGTTAGCCATAATCGCGGGATCTTACATACTTCATCATAAATTTTAATATGATATAAGTACGTTATGAGCATTTTCAGTGAGTTAACACCCACATAATACTTGTTGAGAAAGTGAATTACAAACATTCTCTGAATTGTGAAAAACAACTCTTCAAATCCAAGAGATCAAAGTTAAAAAGACCCTTTACAGGAGAAACACTTGTCTGGTAAAAAAATATTAATTTTCTAGAACATTAAATCTTGTTTTAAATTTATCAGTTTATTTTTACTTCATCGTGTAATTAGATTATTTGACCTGTTTGTGAAGGCATCTTGGTAGAAGGCATCCTGGTAGGAGAAGGCCCATCTCTGTCGTTCTGTCTCTTCGTTGGTTTTCGGGTAGTCTTCTATTTGAGTGCTTCTGTCTTTACAATTTGACGGTTCTACTGTCGTCCATGCGTTCGACGTGATCTCTCTAGAAGTGTCTTATTCTACGTCTCCATCTTTTTATGTCCTTAACACCGTATATACTGATCATTTATTTCTTCTGCGGTATATAAGGGTTCTTCCTACAATGGAGCGTAGGTCATTTTTTCAGCCACTCTAAGACAGCTTTTTGTCAAAACATATGAACTTTGGTCCTTATTTTCTTTTCAGTGATATACCTAAGCAAATTAAATACTGGGAAGATTGCTTTAATTTTAGTATAGACAATTGTATAACCAAAAAGTTAACCGCGTTGTTTTTCCTCAATTATAACGAAAAAAACATTAAAGTAGTAATTCTGCAAAGCTATGTTCTAAACCACTTCACGAGTTTTAAATAGCATCACTTTTTAGAAATAAGTAATAAATAAGTAGAAAACTACATAGTAGTGCTAAGTTTAAAACTCAATATGTGATTTTGAGTAAAGCTTTTGCACCATTGTTACTATAATCACGAACTACCACAAAGTTTCCATCAAACAGATTAATATTATTAAAAAAGAAACAAAACGAACATATATAAATT